>SJYQ01009443.1:48881-64306 GCA_006410935.1 Redunca redunca | reverse complement strand
TAGTTCTGTGAAAAATACCGCTGGTAGTTTGATAGGGATTGCATTGAATTTGTAGATTGCTTTGGGTAGTATACTCATTTTCACAATATTAATTCTTCCGATCCATGAACATTACTAGAGCTAATCAATGAATATAGTCAAGTTGCAGGATATAAAATCAACACACAGAAATCCCTTGCATTCCTTTACACTAATAATGAGAAAGAAGAAAAAGAAATTAAGGAAACAATTCCATTCACCATTGCAACGAATAGAATAAAATACCTAGGAATATATCTACCTAAAGAAACTAAAGACCTATATATAGAAAACTATAAAACACTGATGAAAGAAATCAAAGAGGACACTAATAGATGGAGATATATAGATAGATTTTTAAGGGAGACTTTATTTGCTAATAGTGATCAGAAGCAGCCTCAGTGAGTCTAACACAAGTTAAACTACAGGTCTTCTACAATTTTTTGCTTTTACATTAAAAAGGTTGATGGGCTTCCCTGGTGGTTCAGCAGTAAAGAATCTGCTTGCAATGCAGGAGACTTGGGTTCAATCCCTGGGTAGGGAAGATCCCTTAGAGGAGGGGATGGCAACCCACTCAAGTACCCTTGCCTAGAGAATCCCATCCACAGAAGAGCCTGGCAGGCTGTGGTCCATAGTGTTTCACAGAGTAGAACATGACTGAAAAGTCTAAGCAGCAGCAGCAAAAAAAAAAAAAAAGCTGATATCTTTAGAGATATAAGGAAAAGGCTTTCAGCTGATTCTAAAACTCAGGAATTTTTCTCATTACAAAAAAAAAAAATAGAGATGGAAGACGGTCGGACTTTGAAACAAGTTCCCTATTCTGAATAGTTCTAGAAATGTTAATCAAGTCTAGGTACTGGGAGTTTTCAATTGGAAAGTAAATAAGAGAAGAGAAATATAACATCTATCTTAAAGATTATTCAAGTGAAATTTTTCTTGTTCTTTAAATAATAAAATGATTTTAGAAAGATCTACAAAACGGAAAACAATTTGACACCTTAATAAGAGGTGTACTTGGATAAAATTGGATGAATGTAGTTACAAGACAGGAAGTGGATAAAGAAAGTGAAAAGGTAAAAACGTCTAGTTATTTATTTATCAACAAGTACTAAAGATGCAGTATGCAGCATGGTAAATTAAAGTTCTCATTTGCACAGTTGTGTCCAACTCTTTACAGCCCCATGAACTGTAGCCTGCCATGCTCCTCTGCCCATGGGATTTCCCAGGCAAAAATACTGGAGAGGGTTGTCATTTCCTACTCCAGGGATCTTCCCAACTGAGAGATTGAACCCACATCTCCTGCACCACTTCTATTGCAGGTGGAATCTTTACCACTGCAACACCTAGGAAGCCTATAGTTAAACTGCTACTTATTATATATGAAAGCTGTTAAGAAAGTAAAGCCTGAGTTCTCATCATGAAAAAGAAATGTGTTTTTCTTTTTTTAAAAGTTTAATCTATATGAAATGATGGATGCTTATTAAACNTCTGGGGGGTGGATCATAGAGGATCCTGCTGTGATTTATGTTGGAGAGTGTTTTGCCTATGTTCTCCTCGAGGAGTTTTATAGTTTCTGGTCTTATACAGTGCTGCATGTCAATTATATCTCAATAAAATGGAAAGAAAAAAATAAGAGTTGTATTAGAAGTAGGAAGAACACATTCTAAATCAAATAAGTATCTTCTAATATATTTCTTTCTACAAAGCCCTCTAGAATACTTTATAATCACCTGATTATTTTTCAAATTAAAGAAATCACATTGATTGTAAGCTATTATGTAGGATGAGAGCATTTTATTGAGTTTACGTTTTGTACCAGGCACTGTGCTAAACAGAGAGAATAGACAGAAATCAAATAATCACACTGATGGAAGGAATTTTCACATACTGATGTGTGAAGAAATCATTCTGGCTTATACAAGACTCAAACATTATTATAACTAGAGCAGCCTGTATTATGGCTGAACATGCATTGCACCTCTGTTTTAAATATTGAAGAAAAATGCATTTAAAAATCAAAATGAAATAACCATGTTTCAGGCATCCAAAATGAAGTCTGTTTGCCATTGTGGATGTGGTCTCAGACAAGTTTCTGCATTACTGAGAACTTGAATTCTTGAGCCATGTCAGACTCAGAGACACCACCAACTATTTTCAAAACAGTTATAATGCTAGCAGATTCCAGTTGCAATCTTATGGTCTCAAGTTCTTGCCTTTTACCTAGGCAAACATTTCAGATCCCAACCCATACTTGCTTAACAAGCATCCTTACTTGCAGACTCCAATGATAATTACTGACAAACAACATATAATTTTGCAAGTTTTGTCTTTTTAAGCCTCAACATCTTGTAGTCCAATGAACACAAGTCAGATGCTTCTAAAATCTGTGTCTTATAGGCTATCATCCTCAGTTTGGCTCAAATAAAATTCTTTTCTATTCCTATTATAGATTGGTTTATTGATTATTTCCATCAACAATACAAAAATAAACATATAATTATTTAAATTCAAATAACTACTAGGAATCAAAATGCTGAACACTATGAATGCATGTAGTTAGAGAATTGATTTAGTCCAGGAAGGTTAGGATGTGAAGGTGACTTGTAAGTTCCAGTAGCATTCCAGGCAGAGGGGAAAGGCTGTGAGTCGGTAGGGACCATGTTCTTCCAAGAAAGTCAAAGAAGGTCAATGTGTCTAGGGAGCAGAAATAGGAAGGAAAAAGAGTATGAGATGGAGAGACAGGCTGACAGGCACTAGATCATGCAGGTCCCAGTAGCATTCCAGGCAGAAGGGAAAGGCTGTGAGTCGGTAGGGACCATGTTCTTCCAAGAAAGAGAAAGAAGGTCAATGTTGTCTAGGTTACAGAAAGAGGTGGGGAAAATAATATAAGATGGAGAGGCAGAGGTTGATAGGCACTAGATCATGCAGGGCTTTATGGCCATTTAAGGGTTCAGGTCTCTATCTTAACTATAATGGGAAGCCTTGAAGTGCTTAAAACTAAGGCAACACAAGTAACTATATTATGGACAGACAAGATAGAAAGTATAAAATTATTTCTAAAAATATTAGACTATAAATGCCATTAATTTTTTCCAATTTGAATTATATTGTTTATTTCTCAACTATTCTAATCCAGATTAACCCTAGAAAAGTTAGACAAAATATGTGGGAAAAGTCCTTCATGCAAACATTTGTTGAATAAATATGTTAACAATATAGATTTGGCACTTTCCTATGACCCTCAGTTCAGTTCAGTTCAGTCGCTCAGTCGTATCCGATTCTTTGCGACCCCCTGAATTACAGCACACCAGGCCTCCCTGTCCATCACCAACTCTGGGAGTTCACTCAGACTTGCATCCATAGGTTCATAAAAAGCACAGACATTCAGGATAAAAGAATGAATAAAACCAACAGAGCTGTTGTTTTCCTGGAGCTCATAGTATAGAAGAAAAAAAACCTGTGTTTTTTTGTACTTTCAAAAACAGATTGAGTCTAAGTGAAGAGGATATTGATAAATAGAAGGGGTATTTCATACAATACTTTCATGCTCTGTAAGGCCACTTTCTACATGTGCTCTTTAGAATACCTGTGTGATAGGCTGCAAAAATGACCCAAATCATACACTCCCACTATATTCATGCCCTTTTTCAAATTATTTTGCAGCTATCTCTCACTGTGGGCCAGGTAACATACCCTGCTCTTTGACAATTATAAGTTCAATGCAAGCTAAGATTTATAACGGGCTTGCTCTTTGGGCTTGCTTATTCTTGTGCTTTGCTTTCATCATGAGAATAGCTCCAGCTACTCTTCTGGAGGGTGAAAGACATATGGACTGGAGCTGAGTCACCGCCGTTGCTCCAGCTCAGTGGTGACTCAGCTTCATGTATCTAGCCAACCCCTAGATATGTGGGTGAATCCAGTGGAGATCAGCAAAGTTGACTACTTGACCACCAACAGACCAAAAATATGTGAGCAATAAATCCTATGCAATGTGTCACTTAGGTTTAGTGGTTGTTTCTAATACAGCATTAAAATACTGCAACATTACTATGGCAATCAATAGCTAAAACATCTAAAGTCAATTTGTGTAGAAAGAGGGCTATATCCTTCAAAGTCATCCACAGTATCATTTCTAACTTCAGCTATTCATTCATACAGGTGACTTCCTTAAAGGTGTGTCTTAGAATCATAGCTGTATTCTCTGCACAAATCTTTCTGAAGACCAGACTTGTATATAAAGCCACCTGAGTGAAATCTACATTTGGATGCCTAACTACATTTGGACAGCTCTAACTCAACATGTTCAAATCAAAACTCTGTTTTTCCTCACTCAAAATCACTCTTCCCTCAGTTTTCTGCATTTTAGTAAGTGGCACCATCATTGACCTTTTACTCAAAACAAGACTCTGCTCGTCATCTTCAACTCCTTTCATCCGCATTCTGTAATTAAAACACTTGTAAGTCCTATTCATTCCATATTTCAAATATGCAACCCTTTTCTACGTGCTCTCTTCTCTCACTTAAATAGCATCCTAACTGGTCTCCCAGCTTCTACTCTTGTCTGGGTATAGTTAATTATCCTCAACAAAAGTAGATCAATTTCATTTAAGCTGTAAATTAGATCATATTATTTTATAGCTCAAAGCCCTTCATAGTCAAAATTAAATTCAATATCCTTCATGTGGCCTATGACTATAGGATCTTTTCCCTCAATTCCCATTCATCTTATTGCTACTTCTGCATCACATACCAAATTCCCCCAGTTAGTTATTAGAAGCTAGGATCCTGGCATTNTAAGGAAACAATTCCATTCACCATTGCAACGAAAAGAATAAAATACCTAGGAATATATCTACCTAAAGAAACTAAAGACCTATATATAGAAAACTATAAAATACTGATGAAAGAAATCAAAGAGGACACTAATAGATGGAGAAATATTCCATGTTCATGGATCGGAAGAATTAATATTGTGAAAATGAATATACTACCCAAAGCAATCTACAAATTCAATGCAATTCCTATCAAACCAGCTTCTACTCTTGTCTGGGTATAGTTAATTATCCTCAACAAAAGTAGATCAATTTCATTTAAGCTGTAAATTAGATCATATTATTTTATAGATCAAAGCCCTTCATACTCAAAATTAAATTCAATATCCTTCATGTGGCCTATGACTATAGGATCTTTTCCCTCAATTCCCATTCATCTTATTGCTACTTCTGTATCACATACCAAATTCCCCCAGTTAGTTATTAGAAGCTAGGATCCTGGCATTCTTGCTATATATCAAGCTTATACATATCAAGCTTGTTCCCATTTCAGGCATTTACATTTGCAGTTTTCTCTTTTAAGAAAAAGCTTTGCTCAAGTTTTTGCCTCTCTCATTCACTTACTTCAATCAGGTCTCTGTTCAGATGCACCTACTACAGAAAAGCGTCCTTGGATGACTTTAATCAAAATAACAACCCCTACCACATACACACATCTTCACTAATTTCAATCCTATTGATTGTTTTCTTTAGCCTTCATACTCCATATTTCAGCAAAAAGTAAGGATCATGTAGTTAAGAATTTTTGTCTTGTTCAGTGTGCCTTTCATTATAATTACTCAATAAATAAAAGCTAAATGAATAAAAGTGCATATATTATATATTGGAATATTTATATATTAAATTTCCCCAGTAACTGCTACAACTTTCTCCATAATAGGTACTGATGTTCAGGAAGGATCTCTGTTTTGGTTAATTGTGATGGGCTACGCTAATTATTTTCTACCACAACAGTCAGAACCGATACAGATAACAGATAAACAATTGGCTCTAATGGCACCTGGGTTAACTGTATCTTCATGTTAGGGGTACTGGAAATTAGAGTATGCCTTTTCAGGGCATGAACCTACATACAATAGGAGTTGCATATTCAAAGCTGAGGTTCTGCAACGTTTGAAGGTTTCCATGGGAACAACACGATTCTATGTTCTGTTTAGAAGCTTAAAATATGTGATTGTAAGAAAGTGCTGCTGTAACACACCACGTGAGGATGATTCAAAAGATGAAAGCCTATAAAAATTAATGATCAGAGAAAGAAGAATGTAGACTAATAAATCAACAACCACATTATTAAAAACAGTGGAAATATAATTGGTCACATATGGTCACACTATAACAAGGCAAGAGTCATTGCATTCTTTAATCCAGTTACACATTTAATGTGCATCTCAAAGGAGGGAGCAAAACTGATATGCCAACAGCCTTGTGGAAATGAAATCCTTCCCCTTCCATGACATCTAATTAGCTATTAAGAAAATAGCTTAACAATGAGAATGGGTACCTAAAATAAAACCATGTTAATGAATTACCACTATCACAGTTTCTTATAAGTAGAGCATGCTTTGGAAATAATAGACTTTAGGTTGTAGAGGGTTAGTGAACAGATAACAATTCAGATGGAAGGAAATGGCAACCCACTCCAGTGTTCTTGCCGGGAGAATCCCAGGGACGGGGGAGCCTGGTGGGCTGCCGTCTATGGGTTCGCACAGAGTCGGACACGACTAAAGCGACTTAGTAGTAGTAGTAGTAAAATCAATATGCATTTGAACTTCAGTCAGTTTCCTTGTCTTCTCAAGATTTCAAAAAATAAAGGAAACAAAGCTTAGTCTTTTCACAGGACACTATGTGACCTGAGAAACAAAATTATAATATATATATCAACAAAAGATCTTTGTAAAATTTTAGTATTTTCTGTAAATTACCTCAATTTTGAAAACTCATGGTAAGGCTCAAAGTAGATTCAAAGAACTATAAAAATGTTTTAATAAATCTTCTATTTGGCCAGAATGTTTGCTGGCCCACAGACATTTCACAACTGTTTCTGACACTTACCAATATTTTGTTTAAAAAATTGCTGATAGTAAAAAATGAGAAAAAACAGATAAAAAAAAATTTGACTTACAAAAAAAAAATAAATTTTTCTATCAACTTTGGATAAATAAGTTGATGCTAATTTATGTGGCTGGGTCAAACAGAAATAGTTGATATTTACCAAATATTCTAAATCAGTATTCCACAAACTTTTTCTATGTACCTGCTTCACCCTTATTTCTGAAGGTTTTTTTGTTTGTTTGTTTATTCTAAGCATCATGGTAGACTATAATGACCGCTAACTCCTGTATTTTATAGGTTATATAGTTATTCATGGATATTATATTTGCTTGTCTTAGATGTGGGTACAAATTCTCAAGGAAGAGTCTAGATGGACTAGTGCAGATTTAGTACCAAACTCTGAAATAGCTACTTTGTCCACAGAATGATGAAGGAACATTTAAGGAAAAGGATTGACTGTAGCTTCAGATTTTATCCAGATTCTGACCAGTTGTTACTATCTTACTGCCATCTCCACTAGAATTGTCCTTTTCTGCAGCTCATGAGGTTTGCACGGCAAGAATACTGGGGCCGTTTGCCATTCTCTCCTCCAGTGGATCACGTTTTGTCAGAACTCTCCAACTGTGACCTGTCCATCTTGGGTGGCCATACACCACATGGCTCATGGCTTCGTTAAGTTAGGCATGCCCCTTCACCACGACAAGGCAGTGATCCATAAAGGACATGAACCGGGGGAAACTTTGGGAGATGGTGAGGGACAGGGAGGCCTGGCGTGCTACAGGCCATGGGCTTGCAAAAAGTTGGACATGACTGAGCAAGTGAATGACAACAGCTATTAGAATTACAACAGTAAAATTCTAACCAGTCTCTGCTTTCACAAGTGCTATTCCATATCTGTTCTCAGCCAGTGACTAAATTTAAGTTAGATCTAATTACTCCTCTTCTCTTAAACCCTCCATTGCCTTCCCATCTCACTCTGAATAAAAGTCAAATTCCTATTAATGCAATTGCCACAAAGTTCAAGAAAATCCTCCCCTTTTACTATAGCCACTATCTTCCCCCTTCCCTACTCCATTCCTAGTATCTATCTGATCATCTGACTGTATCCTTTTCTATGATCTCTTTTTCTCACTTTTCTGCTCCAGCCACTCTTCCTCCTGCTTTTTCTCAAATTTGCCAGACACACTCCCACTTTTAAGTGTTTGCATTTGCTGTCCTGTTTATCCAGGATTCTGTTCCCTCAAAGAGTCTTAGTGTTGTCTCCCATGATCCATTCAAGTATTTGATCGAATGTCACCTTAACAATAAGACATTCTCTACCATTGTATTTAAAAATTCAATGACTCAGTAACAGGCAAACTTTTTATATGGTTCCCCTGATCTCCAAATCCTGTTATTCATAATCTTATACTATACCTTCCCCTTGAGTGTGGAAGAGACCTGTGACTTGCTTATTACCTATAGACTATGGAAAATATAACAGAATATCACTGTCTTTATTATGTTAATGATATAAGATTCTGTCTTGATAGCTGACTTATTTTAGACTCACAGTTTCCATTATTGACTTTGAACACAAACTGTCAGGAATTCTACCACACACAGTGCAATAAATCTTGCCAATAGCGTGAGTGAGCTTGGAAGCAGGTTCTCCCCTTTTCCCATTTGAGTCTCCACATGAGAAAGTAGCCTTGGGTTGGACACTGAATTGCAGTACTGTGAGACAGAAGCAGAGAAATTAATTAAGCCATGCCTGGAATCCTGACTTATCAAAACAATAACATAATAAATGTTTTAAGCCACTAAGTTTTTGGTAGTATGTTACACAGCATAGAAAATAATTACCAACTTTCAAGCATCCTAGAAGCCTCATATTCCCATGTCCTGTTACATTTTTTTCCCTGTGTACTTCAGTTCAGTTCAGTTGCTCAGTCATGTCTGACTCTTTGCAACCCAATGGACTTCAGCACGCCAGACCTCCCTGTCCCTCACCAGCTCCCAGGGCTTACTCAAACTCATGTTCAACAAGTCGGTGATGCCATCCAACCATCTCATCTTCTATCGACCCCTTCTCCTCCTGCCTTCAATCTTGCCCAGCATCAGGGTCTTTTCAAATGGGTCAGTTCTTTGCATCAGGTAGCCAAAGTACTGGAGTTTCAGCTGCAGCATCAATCCTTCCAAAGAATATTCAAGACTGATTTCCTTTAGGATAACCCGGTTGGATCTCCTTGCAGTCCAAGGGACTCTCAAGAAACTTCTCCAACACCACAGTTCAAAAGCATCGATTTTTTGACACTCAGCTTTCTTTATAGTCCAACACTCACATCCATACCTGACTACTGAAAAAAACCATAGCTTTGACTAGATGGTCCTTTATTGGTAAAGTATTGTCTCTGCTTTTTAATATGCTGTCTAGGTTGGTCATAACTTTTCTTCCAAGGAGCAAGCGTCTTTTAATTTCATGGCTGCAATCACCATCTGCAGTGATTTTGGAGCCCCCCAAAATAATATCTCTCACTGTTTCCATTGTTTCCCCATCTATCTGCCATGAAGTGATGGGACCAGATGCTATGAACTTAGTTTTCTGAATGTTGAGTTTTAAGCCAACTTTTTTTACTCTCTTCTTTTACTTTCATCAACAAGCTCTTTAGTTCTTCGCTTTCTGCCATAAAGGTGGTGTCATCTGCATATCTGAGGTTATTGATATTTCTCCCAGCAATCTTGATTCCAGCTTGTGCTTCGTCCAACCCAGTATTTTGCATGAAGTACTCCGCATGTAAGTTAAATAAGCAGGGTGAAAATATACAGCCTTGACATACTCCTTGCCTGATTNAGCTATTAGAATTACAACAGTAAAATTCTAACCAGTCTCTGCTTTCACAAGTGCTATTCCATATCTGTTCTCAGCCAGTGACTAAATTTAAGTTAGATCTAATTACTCCTCTTCTCTTAAACCCTCCATTGCCTTCCCATCTCACTCTGAATAAAAGTCAAATTCCTATTAATGCAATTGCCACAAAGTTCAAGAAAATCCTCCCCTTTTACTATAGCCACTATCTTCCCCCTTCCCTACTCCATTCCTAGTATCTATCTGATCATCTGACTGTATCCTTTTCTATGATCTCTTTTTCTCACTTTTCTGCTCCAGCCACTCTTCCTCCTGCTTTTTCTCAAATTTGCCAGACACACTCCCACTTTTAAGTGTTTGCATTTGCTGTCCTGTTTATCCAGGATTCTGTTCCCTCAAAGAGTCTTAGTGTTGTCTCCCATGATCCATTCAAGTATTTGATCGAATGTCACCTTAACAATAAGACATTCTCTACCATTGTATTTAAAAATTCAATGACTCAGTAACAGGCAAACTTTTTATATGGTTCCCCTGATCTCCAAATCCTGTTATTCATAATCTTATACTATACCTTCCCCTTGAGTGTGGAAGAGACCTGTGACTTGCTTATTACCTATAGACTATGGAAAATATAACAGAATATCACTGTCTTTATTATGTTAATGATATAAGATTCTGTCTTGATAGCTGACTTATTTTAGACTCACAGTTTCCATTATTGACTTTGAACACAAACTGTCAGGAATTCTACCACACACAGTGCAATAAATCTTGCCAATAGCGTGAGTGAGCTTGGAAGCAGGTTCTCCCCTTTTCCCATTTGAGTCTCCACATGAGAATGTAGCCTTGGGTTGGACACTGAATTGCAGTACTGTGAGACAGAAGCAGAGAAATTAATTAAGCCATGCCTGGAATCCTGATTTATCAAAACAATAACATAATAAATGTTTTAAGCCACTAAGTTTTTGGTAGTATGTTACACAGCATAGAAAATAATTACCAACTTTCAAGCATCCTAGAAGCCTCATATTCCCATGTCCTGTTACATTTTTTTCCCTGTGTACTTCAGTTCAGTTCAGTTGCTCAGTCATGTCTGACTCTTTGCAACCCAATGGACTTTAGCATGCCAGACCTCCCTGTCCCTCACCAACTCCCAGGGCTTACTCAAACTCATGTTCAACAAGTCGGTGATGCCATCAAACCATCTCATCTTCTATCGACCCCTTCTCCTCCTGCCTTCAATCTTGCCCAGCATCAGGGTCTTTTCAAATGGGTCAGTTCTTTGCATCAGGTAGCCAAAGTACTGGAGTTTCAGCTGCAGAATCAATCCTTCCAAAGAATATTCAAGACTGATTTCCTTTAGGATAACCTGGTTGGATCTCCTTGCAGTCCAAGGGACTCTCAAGAAACTTCTCCAACACCACAGTTCAAAAGCATCAATTTTTTGGCACTCAGCTTTCTTTATAGTCCAACACTCACATCCATACCTGACTACTGAAAAAAACCATAGCTTTGACTAGATGGTCCTTTGTTGGTAAAGTATTGTCTCTGCTTTTTAATATGCTGTCTAGGTTGGTCATAACTTTTCTCCCAAGGAGCAAGCGTATTTTAATTTCATGGCTGCAATCACCATCTGCAGTGATTTTGGAGCCCCCCCAAATAATATCTCTCACTGTTTCCATTGTTTCCCCATCTATCTGCCATGAAGTGATGGGACCAGATGCTATGATCTTAGTTTTCTGAATGTTGAGTTTTAAGCCAACTTTTTTTACTCTCCTCTTTTACTTTCATCAAGAAGCTCTTTAGTTCTTCACTTTCTGACATAAAGGTGGTGTCATCTGCATATCTGAGGTTATTGATATTTCTCCCAGCAATCTTGATTCCAGCTTGTGCTTCGTCCAACCCAGTATTTTGCATGAAGTACTCCGCGTGTAAGTTAAATAAGCAGGGTGAAAATATACAGCCTTGACGTACTCCTTGCCTGATTTGGAGTTAGTCTGTTGTTTCATGTCCAGTTCTAATTGTTGCTTCTTTACCTGTATACAGATTTCTCAGGAGGCAGGTCAGGTGATCTGGTATTTCCATCTATTTAAGAATTTCCACTGTTTGTTGTGATCCACACAGTCAAAGGCTTTGGCATAGTCAATAAAGCAAAAGTAAATGTTTTTCTGGAGTTCTCTTGCTTTTTCAATGATCCAACACATGTTGGCAATTTGATCTCTGGTTCCTCTGCCTTTTCGAAAACCAGCTTGAACATCTGGAAGTTCACAGTTCACAAACTGTTGAAGCCTGGCTTGGAGAATTTTGAGCATTACTTTGCTAGAGTGTGAGATGAGTGTAACTGTGGGGTAGTTTGAGCCCGTCTAGTCAAGGCTATGGTTTTCCCTGTGGTCATGTATGGATGTGAGAGTTGGACTGTGAAGAAGGCTGAGCACCAAAGAATTGATGCGTTTGAACTGTGGTTTTGGAGAAGACTCTTGAGAGTCCCTTGGACTGCAAGGACATCCAACCAGTCCATTCTGAAGGAGATCAGCCCTGGGATTTCTTTGGAGGGAATGATGCTAAAGCTGGAACTCCAGTACTTTGTCCACCTCATGGGAAGAGGTGACTCATTGGAAAAGACTTTGATGCTAGGAGGGATTTGGGGGCAGGAGGAGAAGGGGATGACAGAGGACGAGGTGGCTGGATGGCATCACTGACTCAATGGACGTGAATCTGAGTGAACTCCGGGAGTTGGTGATGGACAGGGAGGCCTGGCATGCTGCGATTCATGGGGTCACAAAGAGTCAGACATGACTGAGCAACTGAACTGAACTGAACTGAACTTGAGCATTCTTTGACCTTGCCTTTCTTTGGGATTGAAATGAAAACTCTATATACTTACCACATTCTTATAGTCTACACATTGCATTTTTATTTTATACCAAATACATGGCTTGAATTAGCTTTTAGTTTATAATTCTGACATTACGATAAATCAGCTTGCATCTCTGCTTGAAATAAAATCCATACAAACTATTTTAGGAACTATAAAGGAAGACTGTAGTAAGAATTGTTATATACGCAAGCTGGAATAAATGTCACAAATTCATGGAATCTCCTTCCCTAGCATATTTTGAAATTGGGGATAAGTAGATTTTCATGTCTCTGGGACAATATAATTTTAGCTCTACTGGAAGCCATGGCTATTAAAATGTTGCAAAGTTCACTCCATCTCTATGATATTGTGATTAGAGATTGAGCAAAAGAAATGTGGTAGTCTTCTTCACTGAAATGGCAAAACACTTCTGCTTTTGTCTGGAAGAATTTAAAACCTTTATGTTCTTTGATTATTTGAGCAAAGTTACTAGACCAGTCAGAGATCACTCTGTTTTTATTGTTACCCCCCAAAAAAAGAAAAATATAAGTGTCACATGCAAGATATTCATAAAATTAATATTTCCATGTCAAGAAGCATCCATAGTTCTGTTTTTCTCTGAATATGCNAGTTCTGTTTTTCTCCAAATATGCTATTTATCCCATTTATTATTATATACTGTATTGCATTATCAGATGAAGCTTTGTTGTTGTTTTTATTGTTGTTTTTGTTTTTATTTAAATCAAATAAAAGATCATTAGAAAAGGGGTAAAAGGAGCTTGATAGCAAAAATAAAGTGTAAATAAATAAATATTTTATTGGTTTTTCCATGTTATTGCTACATACTTATTTATCTTTTGTGATTCAATAAAACACTTATTGAACATAATCCATAGAGCAATCAGTGTGTTAGTAGATAGAGACTGAATCATAGTCCTAGAGAGCCCCATGATAAGTGAGGAGGCTGGATTACGACCGGATCCCTCCAAGGGACCAGAAGAAATTGCTCTGCCTTTCATTGTCAAGGTTGCTGCTGATCCAAATGGACCTAAGTGAGAGACACCATTGCTTCAGTTCTTCATATGTAATCCCTGAGAAACTTTGTATTTTTACAATGGTTTGGAAAGGTTGGATTAAAGTATTAAGGAATGGGGACAAACTTGTTTTACCTCCAGATTGACAACATATTTTGAAGCAGCTCCCTAATAACAGTGTTGAGTGTTGCAATACACTGAGATGCTATATGGGTGATATGTCCTAGACTCTTACTACTGATTAGAACAATATTTTTTCCCTAGTTTAAAATAAATTTATTTTTTCTTTACAGTAAATCAGCCTGAAACTTAGAGCCATATATAAGCATATTGAGCTGTTTCCTAAAAGTAAATAAATGTATTAATGTCATCAGGGGAAACAACTTTGAATTAATTCAAAAAGTCTCCAAAGATATTAATCACAAACTATTGAAATGCACCTGGTGAATTTCATATGAGAAATTAGCAGCACCTTAGAAACAATTTCATATATACAAATATCTTCCACAAGTTCCCTTTCTAATTTGGAAAAGGTTAAGTACTTAGTATTGTTTGTACACCCCAGTAACTACAAAATTCAATTTATTCCAAATGCTCTGTGAGTTTCTACCTGAAAGCATTCATTTAACAGCATTTATTTTTAAAATACTGAACACATGCTAAGTTTCAAAAACTATGCAAAACTTTCTAGAAACAAGGATTAGAAAAAGCAGACTTGTTTCTAAAATTTAAAAAACCTAAAAGGAGGCTGCTATAGACTGAATGCTTCTGTCCCTCCACATTCCATGTTGAAAATATCCAGTGTGATTAGGTACTCAGAGATAGGTCCTTTGGGAGGCGATTAGATTGTGAGGGCAGAGCCCTCATGAATGGAATTGGTGTCCTTATAAAAGAGGCCCCAGAGAGTTCTCCCACCCCTTCTGCCACTTGAGTACACAGCTAGAAGACAGCTGTCTATGAACCAGATTCTTAGTAGACACTGGATCTGCCAACACCTTGACATTGGATTTTTGGTCTCCAGAACCATGATAAATAACTCTATTGTTCATAAGCCTCAGGTATTTTGCTATAGGAATCTGAATGGATAGAGACAGATAGATTTTCATGGACTGAAGTAATTGCTATGCAGATAAGTTTAGGTATTTTGAGCACTGAAAGAAGAATCCTTTAGACCAGAGTAAATATATATCTTAACTGCTGGATACAAACCCGGCATATTTTTTAAAAACTACCTTTTCTTTCTCAAAAGTGTCCCAGTTTGGATAATAACTTACAAGATCACACACCTAAAATAAACAGGAGAAAGTTTTGGGGGCACAGGAAGGGTTTAAAGAAGGCTACCCTGGATCATTCACATTTAAGAAATGCAAATATCTTAATGTGGTGGAGTGTTGAATGGTGATTTGGGTCACAGGCTCCTCTGAGACAGGAAACGACAGAATTATTCAGAAGATAGATGATGAAGACTGTTATATACCTGTATTGTCACCCTGCTTATTTAACTTATATACAGAGTACGTCATGAGAAATGCTGGGCTGGAAGAAGCACAAGCTGGAATCAAGATTGCTGGGAGAAATATCAATCACCTCAGATATGCAGATGACAACACCCTTATGGCAGAAAGTGAAGAGGAACTAAAAAGCCTCTTGATGAAAGTGAAAGAGGAGAGTAAAAAAGTTGGCTTACAGCTCAACATTCAGAAAATGAAGATCATGGCATCCAGTCCCATCACTTCATGGGAAATAGATGGGGAAACAGTGGAAACAGTGTCAGACTTTATTTT
>SJYQ01009443.1:2267-44631 GCA_006410935.1 Redunca redunca | reverse complement strand
TCTTCACTTTCTGCCATAAGGGTGGTGTCATCTGCATATCTGAGGTTATTGATATTTCTCCCAGCAATCTTGATTCCAGCTTGTGCTTCTTCCAGCCCAGCATTTCTCATGATGTACTCTGCATAGAAGTTAAATAAGCAGGATGACAATATACAGCCTTGACGTACTCCTTTTCCTATTTGGAATCAGTCTGTTGTTCCATGTCCAGTTCTAACTGTTGCTTCCTGACTTGCATACAGGTTTCTCAAGAGGCAGGTTAGGTGGTCTGGTATTCTCATCTCTTTCAGAATTTTCCACCGTTTATTGTGATTCACACAGTCAAAGGCTTTAGCATAGTCAGTAAAGTAGAAATAGCCAACTCAATATTGAAAGAGAAGAGCAAAGTTGGAGGACTGATGCTACTTGACTTTAAGACATTATAAAGCTACAGTAACCATGACAATGTGATTAGTGAAATAATAGACCAATAGATCAATTGAAAAGACCAAACTAGACCCATAGAAACATAATGCAAAGGTGGGACAATGAAGCAAAGATATTCTTTTCAACAATGATTCTGGAACAAATGGACATCCACATGGAAAAAAAAAAAAGTGAATCTAGACATTGACATGACATGCTTTACAAAGATTAATTTCAAGTGGACCATAGATCTAAATGTAAAAAGCGAAATAATAAATATCCTGGCAAATAGCATAGGAGAAAATATAGATGATCTTTGGTATGGCTTTTTAGATACAACACCAAAGGCACATGGAGAAGAAAATGATAACCCACTCCAGTATTCTTGCCTAGAAAAGTCCAGGGACAGAGTAGCCTGGCAGGCTACAGTCCATGGAGCTGCAGAGTTGGACACAACTTAGCAACTAAACAGCAACAACAACAATCAAAGTCACAATCAATTAAAGTAACTGATAAGCTGGACTTAATTAAAATTAAAAACTTCTACCCTGTAAAAACAACAAGCTAAACATATTCTGAAATCCAGAAAAACTCAGCATAAACCTCAAAATGACAAACTATCATCTTTCTGGATTATGTGTACCTACTGGAGAATAAATGAATGTGTACATCCAACATGATGCACCTGTACATCATGCCAGGTGTCTCAGCTCTCCATGCAATCATAACACGCTGTTCAAACCTTCCTCATATCGATTGCACTTTAGGACCTTTCCCTAACTCTAGAGTTACCTTACAAATTATAGCTCCTTACCCTATACCTCAAAGTTTGTTAGTCACTCAGCTGTGTCCAACTCTTTGAAACCCCATGGACTATAGCCCCCAGGCTCCTTTGTCCATAGGATTTTCCAGGCAAGAATACTGGAGTGGGTAGCCATTCCTTTCTCCAAGGGAGGTTTTCAATCCAGGGATCCAACCCAGGTCTCCCTCACTGCAGGCAGATTCATGACTTCCATATATTTCTCGTATCTTCTCTCCCATGCAAATCTGGATAGCATATTCTATCCACAGGAAGTACTAGTAGAAACAGCAGGGTATGCAATATGGACTATTTTGGGTTCTTTAAATTATATATGTGGTGCATTGAAAAAGCTATACTTCTGACAATTAAACATGAGTGCCCACTTCCCATATTCATGCTAGAATTCCAAATTTATGTAAGAGTCTTCCAGTCTCAAATCAAACTGGCTTTCAGATAAGCATTGGGTCTAGTCCAGATGCCCCAAAAGAGAGATATATTGGGGGTAAGAGGTGATCATCTGCTCTGAAGCCATGGTCTTTGCAAACATATGAGGTACCTCCCTAGGAAGTCTATACAACAGGACCTGTGTCCCATTTTAAAAGGTTGCATTATAAACCAGCATGAATGGGAATTCATGGACCCAAGTCATAACAATTTGACTTAAGAAAATAATCATTTGCAGTGGATGAAATGCTATAAATTAATTTTCAAAACATAATTTAACAATGATATCTATAAAAGAAAAAAACCATAAAATTTCATATTTTAGCATGTGGAGCAGATATTAAAACACTTTTGTTTAAAAATTGATAACTAGAGGGAAAAAACTAAGCATTTATCTTCCATTCATCTGAAACTCTGAGGTAACAAATAGTTCCAGTTAATCAGAAAAGCTGCAAGAAAGAAAGGAAGAGAAAACGGAAGGGAAGGAGGGAAGAAAAAAGGAAGGGAAGGAAGAAAGGGGGGTAGAGGGGGGGAAGTATATATAATAACAGAATGACAGGAAAAACAAGACCATCATTCTCTAACATCCAAAGAAATAGTTTTACCTAAGAATTACCAACTGGTATTAAAAAAAAAAAATCAGGTGGAGGGATAAATTGGGAGTTTTGGATTGATATGTACATACTGCTATATTTAAAATAGATAATCAAGAAGGATCTACTGTAAATAAAAACCTACAATCAGGGGGTATGGTTGAAGAAGAGTCAGACATTTGTTCAATTCCGCTACAGCTACCTCATGAATTACTTTCCCCACTCAAGGGAAAAACCATAACTATGAAATGGAGGGATTAGACTGTCATCACCCTTATCCTAGGTCAACCAATTCACCAGAGCAGTGAATAAGTGATAGTCGCTCAGTTTGCTCCGGTCCAGCTGTTTGCAACGCCATGGACTATAGCCTGCCAGGCTTCTCTGTCCATGGAATTCTCCAGGCAAGAATACTGGAGTCTGTTGCCATTTCCTTCTCCAGGGGATCTTCCCGACTCAGGGATCAAATACGGGTCTTCTGCACTGCAGGCAGATTCTTTACCATCTGAACCACCAGGGAAGCCTACTATTAAGAAACCTTTCTCAGTAAAAAGACAGGTGAACTTAAAAAGTTTCAGCAGATACACGTTTGACTTTACAAGGTGTCTCCTGATATGGTACAATACACAATGTACAACATTACTAGTTTCTAGCTGAAGTCAAGTTTATATCTATCATGTCTTCAGGCTTAAGTCTACATTTTTCAACCCATAGGAAATACAGGGATAGAAGAATTAACATGAAGGGGTAGAAGAATAAAATACAGGGATAGAAGATAGCTAAACATGAATGCGAGAGAGCAGCTCAACCTGAAATGCTGTTCAGTATCTTCTAGCCTCATGTGGTGGCTATTTACATTGTAAATTAAGTTAAATTTAAATTTAAAAATAAATTACAAATTCAATTGCTCAGTTGTTCTAGCCACACTTGGCTCTAGAGCCACAAGTGGTAAGTGTCTATCTTATTGTCTAGCAGGAATATGGAACATTTCCATCAAGGCAGAAAATTCTGTTGGACAGTTCTGAAAAAGACAAACCCATAAGTTAAGATTTTCCATGACTAGATCTATCCAACACACCAGTGCCCTGGGAAAAAAGACACACTTTACTAGAATATAAAACCTCAAGGGACATATGAGAAGCAGATTGCATCTGGTTTGAGCAGCTTAAAAAAACATTTTGGAGCTATCTGGAGAAATTTGAGTATGGACTAGGTATTAGAAAAGTGAAAACTTAATCATGTTGAAAGGTAAATAAAATGCTACTAGTGGTTATTTCAGGTTTGTGAGAGTATAGTGTCTTTTTTGCTGTTGTTTATGTCTATTTTCTAAGTTTGTACAATGCATATATTATCTCAAACTTTTGAGATAATAAAGATTATTCTAATGTTCTTTCAAAGGCTGTGCTTGACCTAGATTTACCCTTGTTTACATCCCTTGTGGTAAAGGAGAGGAACACTCTGGGAATGTTCCTGGCAATCAAAGTCCATGGAAAGGGGAGGATGCAAAAAAATTAGAATTTAGTAGTAAAATGAAGAGCTTTCAGAGTGAATATTAGAAAACAAAGCATTATGGGCAGTTGCCAAAACAAGCAAAGACTGAAAGCACGTAGTCATCATTAAGGTAATTCTAGAAAAATACTAGTTCTAGAAAAATATTGAGAATAGATGTTTTCTACTTTGTTATTCCTTTTACTAGGATATTATTAACCACATTGAGTCATGTCCAATTCAGTGTTCTAGCCTTTAGATCTTCCTTTTCTTTTAGTTTTGACCTTGACTTCTGAATTTTTCTAAATCCAATTGTATTCTCTAGTGAGAAATTTGTTCATTGATAAGTTTCTGCTCTTCTCCTTGTTCTAAATAATCTATTCAAGGGATTTTGTCCAGGAAATCTGTCCAAACACTTGCCTTCTTTTCGCTGTTGCTGCAACCTCTGTTTTCTTAATTGTTCTACCTGCCTCAGATATACACATTCAACATGAGTTCTTGTCAAGTCATTTTAGGCAAGCCAGACCCATCAACTCATTCCTGAGATACTGTCCTTTGAATTCTGTCAATTATGATCAGTTGTAGTGTGGCACATACCTTTAACTGCTAGCTCAAAATCCATCATTTATTTCTTCCTCACTATGATAACTTTACCGTATCCTTTCAAAAGAAGATCAGGCTCATATAAAACACTTCCTCAGACTCCAGCGCATTTTGCAAGGTCCATGTGATCCAGTTTTGCACAAAGCAAGGTAAGCAGCAGTTGTTAGATTTCCAGAACAGCATTTTCAAGAAGACATGATCTTCAATCTTTTCCCCTTTATCTTTCTTTGAGCCTGGATAGCAGGTGCAGGCACCATCTTTGTAAGCAGGAAGATGAAAGCCAGATACTAAGGATAGTGGTACGGAAAGACAATGGGAGCCTGAGACGTGAAGAACATCCTGTGCCTGCTGCTGCAGTATTGTGTTGTCTGCTTTTAGGCGCATTACATTTATCTCATCTACCATCTTTCTTGACATGCAAACAAAGGCAATTTTGACTAATGCACAGAGGAAGTAAAAAGCATTTCACAGGCTGTTTTCAAATCTGATTATCATTATTAGGTAAACATGGCTTATAGGTAGATCTATATAATATTTGATAGTTCACTTGTGTTTAGTGTAATTTTCAAGATTATCTCATTGAAAGAGTAGGATTTCATGCTGTTAATGTTTACCCTCTTTAGCTAGAAACTCACAGAAATATAAAAATAGGTATGTCTTTATTCCTTCGATGGGAAGCTAAAATGTGCTGTTCTAATTCAAAAACAAACGTGGCATGCAACCATAGGAAAAAAGACTGAAATGACATTTTTCCCCCTAATTATGAACTCAGAGTAAAATCATAAATCCAGTAAAATCAGATTCAATTCTTAATCTAGGAAATATGTCTGAGCCTTTAAAGCATAAGATTGCATTCATGTTATCTTCATCAAGCTTGCTAATGCTCACTTAACTACTGATAATGAAACAATGACTAGCATCCATCCCTTTATATAAACATGTATCATATTACATTTTAAAGAAAATTGTCTTCTAGTTTTACTGAATTATTTCAAAGTCCAAGTCCAGGAAGACTGTCAAACTCCTTGAAAGCATTGCCTCTGTGTTCCAGTTTCTGCTATCAATATATAGCAGATGGTATGGTCTTTAAAGAAAATGATTTCACAAAATCTAAACTTTTTGCATTTCTGTATCTTTCTGTATATAAAATGAGAGGTCCATGTTTTCATTTAATTTCACTTACAACTGACTTGAATTTCTAATTGTTGGTATGTGGTACCTGAGATAAATCTCCTTTACTGCATTGAAGAGTCTCATCCATGCCTCCTGTATCATGCATACATTGCATAATTTTTTGTTATTGTTGTTTCAAATCTTCTATGGATGTGACCTGACTACTTTATAGAGTTTTCTTTCTACATTTGCTTTAGAGCAATTAAATTTGTATAATTCCATGTCTCCATCTCCCATGTTGTTCTTAAATCTTTACATCCCTTTATTGCTTAGAGTCTCCTTACAACAAGGAGCTTCTAAGCAACAAAAGGATGGGGGTGATGCAAAGGCACTAAAAGTAGAATCTTTCTCCTTCAGAAAAATTTCAAAGTGAGTAAGTAAGCAATAAAATTAGGATCACAATTTCTTACAATTACCTTCCCTCATTACACAAAATTCCCAACTTATTTATGATTTCAGGAAAGATTCCATGATGTTGCTTTAAATTTTCAAATTTGATGGCATATTCCTTTCAATCTCCATGAAGGAGTTCCCAAATTCAAACTTAAATTGAAGGAAGTAGGGAAAACCACTGGACCACTAAGGTATGACCTAAATCAAATCCCTTACAATTATACAGTGGAAGTAACAAATAGATTCAAGGGATTTGATCTGAAAGACAGAGTGCCTGAAGAACTATGGAAAGAGGTTCATGACACTGAACAGGAGGCAGGGATCAAGACCATCTTCAAGAAAAACATATGCAAAAAGGAAAAATCATTATCTGATGAGGCCTTACAAATAGCTGAGAAATGAAGAGAAACTAAAGACAAAGGAGAAAAGGAAAGATATACCCATTTGAAACAGTTCAGTTCATTGCTCAGTTGTGTCTGACTCTTTGCAACCCCATGGACTACAGCAGGCTAGGCCTCTGTGTCCATCATAAACACCCGGAGTTTACTCAAACTCATGTCCATTGAGTCGGTGATGCCATCCAACCATCTCATCCTCTATCATCCCCTTCTCCTCCCACCTTCAATCTTTCCCAGCATCAAGGTCTTTTCCAATGAGTCAGTTCTTCGCAACAGGTGGCAGAGTATTGGAGTTTCAGCTTTAGCATCAATCCTTTCAATGAATATTCAGGATCAATTTCCTTTAAGATGAACTGGTTGGATCTCCTTGCTGTCCAATAGACTTTCAAGAGTATTTTCCAACACTGCAGTTCTAAAGCATCAATTCTTTGGCACTAAGCTTTCTTTATAGTCCAATTCTTACAACCATACGTGACTACTGGAAAAACTATAGCTTTGACTAGACGGACTTTTGTTGGCCCATTGAATACAGAGTTCCAAAGAATAACAAGGAGAGATAAGAAAGCCTTGTAAGTGATCAATGCAAAGAAATGAGGAAAACAATAGAATGGGAAAGACTAGAGATCTCTTCAAGAAAATTAGAGACACCAAGGGAATATTTCATGCAAAGCTGAGCACAATAAAGGACAGAAATGGTATGGACCTAACAGAAGCAGAAGATATTAAGAAGAGGTGGCAAGAATACACAGAAGAACTATACAAAAAAGATCTTCATGACCTAGATAAGTATGATGGTGTGATCCTTCACCTAGAGCTGATGGTGTGACCCCTCGCCTAGAGCCAGACATCCTAGAATGCAAAATCAAGTGGGCCTTAAGAAGCATCCCTATGAACAAGCCTAGTGGAGGTGATGGAATTCCAGTAGAGCTATTTCAAATCCTGAAAGATGATGCTGTGAAAGTGCTGCACTCAATATGCCAGCAAATTTGGAAAACTCAGCAGTGGCCACAACACTGGAAAAGTTCAATTTTCATTCCAATCCCAAAGAAAGGAAATGCCAAAGAATGTTCAGACTACCACACAATTGCACTCATCTCACATGCTAGCAAAGTAACACTCAAAATTCTCCAAGCCAGGTTTCAGCTGTATGTGAACCATGAACTTGCAGATATTCAAGCTGGTTTTCGAAAAGGCAGAGGAACCAGACATCAAATTGCCAGCATCCATTAGATCACCAAAAAAGCAAGATAATTCCAGAAAAACTTCTACTTTTGCTTTATTGACTATGCCAAAGCCTCTGACTGTGTGGATCACAAAAAACTGTGGAAAATTCTGAAAGAGATAGGAATACCAGACCACCTGACCTGCCTCCTGAGAAACCTGTATACAGGTCAAGAAGCAACAGTTAGAACTGGACATGAAACAACAGACTGGTTCTAAATCAGGAAAGGAGTACGTCAAGGCTGTATATTGTCACCCTGCTTATTTAACTTATATGCAGAGTACCTCATGAGAAACGCTGGTCTGGAGGAAGCACAAGCTGGAATCAAGATTGCCGGGAGAAATATCAGTAACCTCAGATACATAGATGACACCAGCCTTATGGCAGAAAGTGAAGAAGAACTAAAGAGCTTCTTGAAGAAAGTGAAAGAGGAGAGTGAAAAAGTTGGCTTAAAACTCAATATTCAGAAAACTAATGTCATCGCACCCAGTCCTATCATTTCATGGCAAATAAATGGGGAAACAATGGAAATAGTGAGAGACTGTTTTCTTGGGCTCCAAAATCACTGCAGATGGTGATTCAGCCATGAAATTAAAAGACGCTTGCTCCTTGGAAGAAAATCTATGACCAACCTAGATAGTATACTAAAAAGCAGAGACATTACTTTACCAACAAAGGTCCATCTAATTAAAGCTATAGTTTTTCCAGTAGTCATGTATGGATGTGAGAACTGCACTTAAAAAAAGCTGAGCACCAAAGAATTGATGCTTTTGAACTGTGGTGTTGGAGAAGACTCTTGTGAGTCCCTTGGCCTGCAAGGAGATCTAATCCATCCATCCAGTCCTGAGTGTTCATTGGAAGGACTGATGCTGAAGCTGAAACTCTAATACTTTGGCCACCTGATGCAAAGAACTGACTCATTGGAAAAGATCCTGATGCTGGGAAAGATTGAAGGCAGGAAGAGAAGGAGATGAGATGGTTGGATGGCATGACCGACGCAATGGACATGAGTCAGAGTAGGCTCTGGGAGTTGGTGATGGACTGGAAGGCCTGGCATGCTGCACTCCATGGGGTCACAAAGAGTCGGACATGACTGAACAGAAATGAACTGAACTGAACTGAAGGAGGTCTGCCAAGATGAGACATTAGGATCAGCTCTTGGCTCCCTCCCACAAGTTTGATCATTGTAATACATTTAGTGAAACAAAGAGCATATTTCTGCTTTATTGACTATGCCAGGACTTTGACTGTGTGGATCGCAATAAACTGTGGAAAATTCTGAAAGAGATGGAAATATCAAACCACCTGACCTGCCTCCCACAAGGCATTCATGCTAAGCAGGTCAAGAAACAACAGTTAAAACCAGACATGGAAAAACAGACTGGTTCTAAATAGGAAAAGGAGTACGTCAAGGCTACATATTGTCACCCTGCATATTTAACTTCTATGCAGAATACATCACGAGAAATGATGGGCTGGAGGAAGCACAAGCTGGAATCAAGATTGCCTCAGATATGCAGATGACACCACCCTTATGGCAGAAAGTGAAGAGGAGCTAAAGAGCCTCTTGATGAAAGTGAAATAGAAGAGTGAAAGGTTGGCTTAAAGCTCAACATTCAGAAAACGAAGATAATGGCATCCAGTTCCATCACTTCATAGGGAATAGATGGGGAAACAGTGGAAACAGTGTCAGACTTTATTTTGGGGGGTTCCAAAATCACTGCANAGTGAACTGAACTGATGGAGAACACTTACTAACATTAAAATAACAAATATGGTAAGATATTGCTTGGGTGACTAGAGCTGCTTCTGAAAAAGTAAGTGTAGGTATGGTATGGAGGAAGGGTGCTGAAGCCTTGAACAGAGAGGGGACCACAGTGTAACTGTAGAATAAATGCAAAAAAGGCTGTTTTCTGCTCTGGTTTAATTCCCATCTTGGAGTGCAGCTTCCATACCTGGGAGGGGAACCTTAGCTCATTAGCTAAAGATAAAATTAATCTGGATAGACACTTGTAGGGTGATAGCAAGCTAACATCTCCTTCAACAGACCATATTATCATTTTGGACAAAATAGGGAAAGGTACTCCTTTCTTCTGTAAAAATGTATTGAATTAGTAGATCATTTATTTTTCAAGAATAACAATTATAACATGAAATCACTGTATATACATCATGCAAATCAAAACATTAAGATTGTGTAGATAATTCAAACTTTTGATTGGAACAGTTAGAAAGTCAAAGTCACTAGGATATCATTTGTTACAAAATAGTTAAATGTATTGCTTTCAGAGAAATAAAATTTATTACTGTACTTTATTTCCTAGCTCCAATATCTTGCTTTTGATAGAAATTATCATTGGACTTAACAGACTTTCTTTTGGCATTGTAGGTGATGCTTGATGATTTATTATTTTGAGAAACTACATTTTATTTTGTTTATAATGCTGTCTTGACCCAGTTTGGGGCTTCCCAGTTTACACTGATGGTAAAGAACCTATCTGCCAAGCCAGGAGATGCAAGAGACGTAGGTTCAATCCCTGTTTTGAGAAGATCCTCTGGAATAGGAAATGGCAACCCAATCCAATATTCTTGTCTGGAAAATTCTACGGGCAGAGGAGCTTGGTGGGCTGCAGTCCATGATGTCACAAAAAGTCGGACATAACAAACTAGCAGGGGAATATTCTATTCCCCAGAGGTCAGTTAAAATATTTAAATTAGCCTATACTATACCCTACTTTGCCTTTCCTTCACTTTGATTCAGAAACTTCCATAAAGGATCCTTCTTGAAGTTCCTCTCCACCCTCTCACCTCTTACCTCCCACCCCACACCCCCAAGCTCTGTCTCATGACAGATCCTTGTGTGTCCCCTCAGAGGTCCTTCCTGGCACCATATTTCAAAGCTGAAAACATCTTTCTACTTTCTCTCCCATGAACTCTGTCTGGTTTTACAATACCTCATCCAAGATAATATGATTTAAAAAGCTGTCAACTCATATTGACCAAAAAATAAATATGCCCTTAGAACTACAGGAGTATTCAAAAATACCTGTGGTAATTTTCTTCCCAAAATTGGAATGTCATGTTCTAAAGGAGTCATCCTGGATTTCAGAAAACTGTCTAAAGCTTTACTTATGCATCCACTGAAGAAGCTAGCTTAAAACTTAATATTCAAAAAACTAAGATCATGGTATTCATTTCCATCACTTCATGGCAAATAGATGGGGGAAAAAATGGAAACAGTTGCAGATTTTAAATTCTTGGGCTCCAAAAATCACTGCAGATGGTGACTGCAGTCATGAAGTTAAAAGATGCTTGCTCCTTGGAAGAAAAGTTATGGCAGTTATGAAAACCTAGACAGCATATTAAAAAACAGAAACATCACTTTGCCAACAAAGGTTCCTATAGTCAAGGCTATAGGAAAGACTGATGCTGAAAGTGAAGCTCCAATACTCTGGCCACCTGATGTGAAGAGCTGACTCACTGGAAAACACCCTAATGCTGGGAAAGATTGAGGGCAGGAGAAGAAGGGAATGACAGAGGATGATATGATTGGATGTCTTCACCAACTCAATGGACATGAGTTTGAGCAAAATCTGGCAGATACCGAAGGACAGGGAAGCCTAGCGTGTTGCAGTCCATGGGGTCACATGCTGCAGTCCTTGGGGTCGCAGAGTCAGACGTGACCTAGTAACTGAACAGCAACATTCATCCACTGATGTCTTAATAACTTAACACTTCTCACTAATTTTATCAGTCCATCTCAGGATCACCATCATATACAGCATATGTAATTTAAAGAATTGTGATAAACATCTAGAATGCTAAAAGTTCAAGCTATACATTTGGTACTACATGTTTTATAAAAATATAGAAAACAATAGGTTTTGAAATTTAGTTTGGGGTCATAGGTAGGCTGATCATGCAATTTTAGTCAAAACTGGTTGCTTTCCTCCTTTTTCTAAAATTTTCTGCACATGAAGAAATTGACAGCATTAGCCAGTGACAGCAACTTCTTTTGTTGTTGTTTAGTCACTAGGTGTGTCCAACTCCTCAGGTTTGCTCAAACTCATGTCCATTGAGTTGGCAACTTCTTTAGCATCAATAAAAGATATTTTCTTATCTGTTGCTTTATTTTATTTTTCAAATAGTTTCTTTCTTATTTTTATTAATTGATATAATAAAAAGTATATTTGCTTTACAATGGTTTATTAGTTTCTGCTGTACAGCAAAGTGGATCAGTTATATATGTATATATATCTACTTCTTTTTAGATATTATTCTCATTTAGGTCACACAGAGCACTTAGTTCCCTGTGCTATACAGTAAGTTATCATTAGATATCTATCCATCTATAGTAATACATATGTCAGTCCTAGTCTCCCAATTCATCTCACCCCTTCTTCCCCCCTTGGTATCCAGAAATTGTTGTTTTTCCTACATCTGTGTCTCTATTTCTGCCTTGCAAATAAGTTCATCCATAACATTTTTCTAGATTTCACATATAAGCAATATTATATGATATTTGTCTTTCTCTTCCTGACTCAAATAATTCCTTAATGTCTTTGATACTTTAAAAAAAAAAAAAAGTATTTATTTACTTTTGGCTGTGCTGAGCCTTCATTGCCACATCCTGGTTTCTCTAGTTGGGGTAAGTGAAAGCTACTCTTTTTTGTGGCTATCAAACCTGTGTCTCCTGCATTGGCAGATGGATTCTTAACCACTGGACCACCAAGGAAGACCTCTCTTTGGTACTTCTAAGGACATTATAAAATTGAGCTTTAGTTTCTGCAATATTTTGCTTAAAACATTACTATTAAAAGAATCATGCCAAATGAATAATAAGTAAATTATTTAAAATTTTTTTTCAAATGTATGCCTTTGGTTTAGCTTCTATAATGTCTATGTTTATTAAGATAGTCAACAATTTCCAAGCGATACTACACTGACTGAATTCTATAGCGTTAAGGATCGATTCAGGTTTTTTTTTTCCATTATGTACTTAACAATGTTTTGAAGCTAAAAAATAGTTCTATAAATAATGGATATTTTATAAAAACAATAAATTAATTATTTTTGCTACATTATTTACTACAAATTAAAGGATGAACAGAAGAAATAGTAAGGTGCTGTTCTGAAGTTTTTCAATGGAAACCGATATTAAGATGCATATTTGCAGCGCTGGCCTATCCTTGGCCCTTCAAACAATTTGTGTTTAAGTTTAGTGTGGCTCAGATGGTAAAGAATCTACGAGCAATACAGGAGATCCAGGTTCAATCCCTGGGTCAGCAAGGTCCTCTGGAGGAGGGAATGGCAACCTATTCCAGTATTCTTGCCTGAAGAATTCCATGGACAGAAGAGCCTGATGGGCTATAGTTCATGGGGTTGCAAACAGTCAGACACAACTGAGTGACTAACACTTGGACTTGGATTTCAGAATTTGAAGTAGTAAACTAAAAATATCCATGCTGCTGCTGCTAAGTCGCTTCAGTTGTGTCCGACTCTGTGCGACCCCATAGACGGCAGCCCACCAGGCTCTGCCGTCCCTGGGATTCTCCCGGTAAGAACACTGGAGTGGGTTGCCATTTCCTTCTCCAATGCATGAAACTGAAAAGTGAAAGTGAAGTCGCTCAGTCGTGTCCGACTCTTAGCGACTCCATGGACTGCAGCCTACCAGGCTCCTCCTTCCATGGGATTTTCTAGGCAAGAGTACTGGAGTGAGGTGCCATTGCCTTCTCCAAAAAATATCTATAGTTCTCAAATGATTACTATGGAATCTCTGAGTTGCATGCTTTAAAAGAATAAATTTAGCAGTATGTGAATTATATTTAAATAAAGTTATTATTTAGAAAAAAATTCAAAATGTATTCATATAAAGAAATATTTGATTTGAAAGCCAACGGATCTTATAATAGTTGTCTGTTCTACATGATCCATATCAAGTCTTTATCTTTAAAAAACTGAGTAACAGTATTTCTACATTTTACAAAATTGGTTGCATCTACTATAATTTTGACTACTTCTGAAAAATTTTATTTTCTCAAACAATGTGTGATAATCTTTAGGTGTTGATATTTGATTTCTGCAGAACTGTTCAGTGACCTGTTATCAATTTTCTACTATAGTTTTTGCCAAATGAAGGCAATTCTCATTATCTTATTCATAAAGTTTCATGAATAATCATCAGAATGTCAAACATTAATATGCCAAAACTGAATTACACACTTTTAATAATGGTATGCCAATGTTTGTTATATTCATATAGTCTATTCTTCAACATTTCTAGTGTATGTTTTCCAAATTAAATTTCCATATGAGTACATAGTTTTATTGTTGATGTGCATTTCATTCTCTTGTATTTACTCAGTATATATGATAAATGCTGCCAAGTTTTGTACTACTTCTCATTTTTTTCAGTAGTTTTGTATTCCTTCAGAGAAAAATTACAGAATAGCTTATAATTGAATAAAATAATCTGATTATTACTGATTAACTTGACTACTTGGAATAATTCATGTAAAAAGAATTCCAGAATTTCTTTCTGTAACATTTTTCTGAAGTGTAAATTTTGTACTTTAAATTTTTAATAAAATTGTAACATTGAACAATATTTGAATCACACAACTATATACTTGGAGCAGCAGGAAGAATATTCAATTTAGTCAATTCTTCTACTTTGTCTTGTGCTAGATTTTCATAATCAAAAAAGCATTTGTTAGTATTTGTCAAGGAAGTAAACTTCCTTAAAAGTAATCTCACCTCCTTTTCCTTCATCAGTGACCTATCTTCCTTATCTTCAATACATTCAATAACAATTTGCCGCTCTTAAATATTTTTATTTTCCTGGAATTCTAACTATTCTCTCCAAATATCCACTGATTTTATAGCCTAATAGTTTTGGATCCTATTTACTGATTCTAGGCATTCTTTTTCTTTCTGGTGAAAGTTGTTGGGGGGCACATGACAATTTCTCTAGTATTGAAATAAAGTTTTTCAAAAAATACTGTCCTGACCTAGTTTTGAGATCTTGGCGGCTAGTCAGTTCTTCATTTTAAGTCCACCCTCCCAGCCACCTCAGTTATTGGGCTCTCCACCATGCATCTACCCATATCACTCCAGGGCCAGGGTGATTCAGCTAAGGTTAAATAAGGATAGTTGCTTTTCCTTAGGAATCCAAGAAGTTATTAAAATTAATGAATCCACAGGGAACCTACAAAACCTAGCTAACATCACTCACTTGCAATATATAAGCCACCTCTTACAACTCCAGCTTGCATTTACTCTGTCCTGGTGTGCAATCCACTGGCAGCCTTTTCTTGTCTGGGACTATAAATAACACAGTTTTGCCTTTCATCCTTCCAAACACACTATGTTATGTTCCACCATCAAAACAATTTGTATAGGGTGGAACTGTAGCTACTTTAACAAGTGTACTTTACCAAGATGGCATTTTTAAAGATACTGGCCAATCAGTACATCAATTACAGTTCCATCTTCTTCTGCAAAGGTTCCTTTTATTTTATATGTTGTCAAATCAGCAAAATCTTTCTTACATTAAGCTTTCCTCTTTTCTATATTTTGAAATAGAATACCTTAAACACCCCAGTAAAGACATTTTATCCTTATAGACTAAAAAAGTTTTGTAAAGCATATATAAATAATTTGTTTGGGGGACTGATTAGTTTTAAAGATATTTTAAAAGTCAAAACAATAAAGACAACTATAATGTTTGTAGTGCCCTTTACTGTGGAATTCTTGTATTATGTGTAGCCTGAGAAACCAAATGAAGCAGCCCTGTAGAGAGGTATGATTCAAGATGATTTTGTGGTCTTTTCTCTTCCCCTCTTTTTGAATTCATCGTGACTGACATACACAAAGTGCTTTATTAACATGCATCATTAGATATGATAACACTGATCCCAAGGGAATTATAAGTTAACCAGGTCTAAACCAAAGACACCTGGGAAAAATAATGAAGTAAACAAGAACAAGAATTTGAGGAACTGATAGCAAAGTTTGCATAGAAAGCTAAAGAACCAAAATAGGCAAAACACAACTGAAAAAGAAAGAAATACTTCCCCTGCTAGGTGTCAGGGCTTATTACAAAGCTACAGTATTTATGATAAAATAATACTGGTACAGCAATAGAAAACTGCTCATTATGGAGATTAGAGAGCCCAGAATAAGACCCATGCATATAGGTAACTATATTATATGACATTAGAGAACCCCAAATAAGATCCATATATATAAAGAAGAGAAGCAAAAGGCAAAGGAGAAAAGTAAACATAGACCCATATGAATGCAGAGTTCCAAAGAATAGGAAGGAGAGGATAGGAAGGATATATATATATATATATAATATATATCTTCCAAATATGATATTATACATGATTCATGTTGATGTATGGCAAAACCAATACAATATTGTAAAGTAATTAACCTCCAATTAAAATAAATAAATTTATATTTTTTAAAAAGAAAGCCTTCCAAAGTGAAAAATGCAAAGAAATAGAAGGAGACAATAGAATGGGAGAGACTAGAGATTTCTTCAAGAAAATTTGAGACACCAAGGGAACATTTCATGCAAAGCTGAGCACAATAGAGAAAAGAAATGGTATGGACCTAACAGAAGCAGAAGATTTTAAGAAGAGGTAGCAAGAATACACAAAAGAACTATACAAGAAAATCTTCATGACCCAGATAACTATGATGGTGTGATCACTCACCTAGAGCCAGACATCCTGGAATGTGACGTCAAGTGGGCCTTAAGAAGCATCACTATGAACAAAGCTAGTGGAGGTGATAGAATTCCAGGTGAGTATTTCAAATCCTAAAGGATGATGCTGTGCAAGTGCTGCACTGAATATGCCAGCAAATCTGGAAAACTCAGCAGTGGACACAGGACTGGAAAAGTTCTGTTTTCATTCCACTCCCAAAGAAGGGCATTGCCAAAGAGTGCTCAAACTACCACACAGTTGCATTCCTTTCACATGCTAGCAAAGTAATGCTCAAAATTCTCCAAGGTTGGCTTCAGCAGTACATGAACAGAAAACTTCCAGATGTACAAGCTGGATTTAGAAAAGGCAGAGGAACCAGAGATCAAAACTGCCAACATCTGTTAGATCATAGAAAAGGCAAGAAAATTCCAGAAAAAAAATCTACTTCTGCTTTATTGACTATGCTACAGCCTTTGGCTGTGTGGATCACAATGAACAGTGGCAAATTCTTAAAGAGATGGGAATAACAGACCACCTTACCTGCTTCCTACAAAGCATGCATGCTAAGCAGGTCAAGAAGCAACAGTTAAAAGCCAAACGTGGAACAATAGACTGGTTCCAAATCGGGAAAGGAGTACATCAAGGCTGTATATTGTCACCCTGCTTATTTAACTTATGCAGAGTACGTTATGAGAAATGCTGGGCTGATTGAAGTGCAAGCAGGAATCAAGATTGCTGGGAGTAATATTAACAACCTCAGATACTCAGATGATACCAGCCTTATGGCAGAAAGCGAAGAGGAACTAAAGAGCCTCTTATGAAGGTGAAAGAGAGTGAAAAAGCTGACTTAAAAATTCAGCACTCAAAAAGTAAGATTATGACATCCAATTTCATTACTTCATGGCAAATAGATGGGGAAACAATGGAAACAGTGACAAACTTTATTTTCCTGGGCTCTGAAACCATTGCAAATGGTGACTGCAGCCATGAAATTAAAAGATGTTTTCTCCTTGAAAGAAAAGCTATGACCAACCTAGACAGCATACTAACATTACTTTGCCGACAAAGTCCATCTAGTCAAAGCTATGGTTTTTCCCGTAGTCATGTAAGGATGTGAGAGTTGAACTATAAAGAAGGCTGAGTGCCAAGGAATTGATCCTTTCAAACTATGGTGTTGGAGAAGACTCTGGAGAGTCCCTGAGACTGCAAGGAGATCAAACCAGTCAATCCTACAGGAAATCAACCATGAATATTCTTTGAAAGGACTGATGCTAAAGCTGAAGCTCCAATACTTTGGCCCCCTGATGCGAAGAACTGATTCATTAGAAAAGATCCTGATCCTGGGAAAGATTAAAGGCAGGAGAAGAAGGGGAAGACAGAGGACAAGATGGTTGGATGGCATCGCTGACTCAATGGACATAAGTTTGAGCAAGCTCCGGGAGATAATGAAGGACAGGAATGCCTTGTGTGCTGAGCTACTAAACAACAATATATACACGGGGCTTTTCTGGAAGCTCAGTAAGTAAGGAATCTGCCTGCAATGCAGGAAACCTGGGCTTGATCCCTGAGTTGGGAAGATCCCCTGGAGAAGGAAATGACCACCCACACCAGTATTCTTATCTAGAAAATCACATCTCTGGTTCCTTATGATTACGTTAAGTTCAATTCAGTTCAGTCGTTCAGTCGTGTCCGACTCTTTGCAACCCCATGAATTGCAGCGAGCCAGGCTACCCTGTCCATCACCTACTCCCACATTTCACTCAAATTCATGTCCATTGACTCGGTGATGCCATCCAGCCATCTCATCCTCTGTCATCCCCTTTTCTTCCTGCCCTCAGTCCCTCCCAGCATCAGAGTCTTTTTCCAATGAGTCAACTCTTTGCATGAGGTGGCCAAAGTATTGGAGTTTCAGCTTTAGCATCAGTCCTTCCAAAGAACAGCGAGGACTGATCTCCTTTAGAATGGACTAGATGGATCTCCTTGCAGTCCAAGGGACTCTCAAGAGTCTTCTCCTACACCACAGTTCAAAAGCATCATTTCTTTGGCGCCAAGCTTTCTTCACATCCAACTCTCACATCCATACATGACTACTGGAAAAACCATAGCCTTGACTAGATGGACCTTTGTTGGCAGGGTAATTTCTCTGTTTTTCAATATGCTATTTATGTTGGTCATAACTTTTCTTCGAAGGAGTAAGCGTCTTTTAATTTCATGGCTGCAGTCACCATCTGCAGTGATTTTGGAGCCCAAAAAAATAAAGTCTGACACTATTTCCACTGTTTCCCCATCTATTTCTCGTGAAGTGATGGGACCAGATGCCATGATCTTTGTTTTCTGAATGTTGAGCATTAGGCCAACTTTTTCACTCTTTTCTTTCACTATCATCAAGAGGCATTTTAGTTCCTCTTCACTTTCTGCCATAAGGGTGGTGTCATCTGCATATCTGAGGTTATTGATATTTCTCCTGGCAATCTTGATTCCAGCTTGTGCTTCTTCCAGCCCAGTGTTTCTCATGATGTACTCTGCATAGAAGTTAAATAAGCAGGGTGACAATATACAGCCCTGTCGGACTCCTTTTCCTATTTGGAACCAGTCTGTTGTTCCATGTCCAGTTCTAACTGTTGCTTCCTGACCTGCATACAGATTTCTCAAGAGGCAGGTCAGGTGGTCTGGTTATACTACTTCTATGTTAATTTAGGGTTTCCCTGTGGCTCAGCTAGTAAAGAATCTGCCTGCAATGCAGGAAACCTAGGTTAAATCCCTGGGTTGGGAAGATCCCCTGAAGAAAGAAATGGCCACCCACACCATTATTCTTATCTAAGAAATCACATAGACAGAGGAGCCTGGCAGAGTACAGTCCACAGGGTCACACGAGTTAGGCATAACTTAGCAACTAAACCACCACCACCATATATAGACAGATAGCTATGCTATACGACAAAAAACATAGCAGATCAGTAAAGAATGGAGGAGACTGGGCAATTAGTGCATCTGGAAAAAATTTTTCCACATAGAACAAAAAAATAAAATTAGACCTCTGTTTTACCACTTTATGAAAATAAATTACAGGTGAATTATATAAAATTTTAAAGTCAAATTTTTTAATTTATTAGGAAATATAGGTAAGTGGACTTCTGATTTTGTGGTTTGGAAAGATTTCCCAAATAATACATGCACTCAAAAACTAACCATAAATAAAATGATTGGTAAACTTGCCTGTATATTATTAAGAAAAAAATTATCAAATGAGAAAGTAAAAATATGAGTTAAAAATTGGAAGAGGATATCTGTGATTCATATACATGACAGTTGTTAAATATAAACAATTCATATAATTTAAATACACTTTATTTTTAAGAGCAGTTTTGGCTTTATAGCAAAACTGAGCAGAAAGTATAAAGGCACCACGTACCCCCTACGCTAACGTGTACAACCTCTCCTGCAATTGACACCCTGCACCAGAGTGGTACTTTTGTTACAACTGATAAACCTACACTAGTACATCGTTATCACCCAAAGCCCGTAGTTTACATTAGGGTTTTGGTGTTGTATGTTCTATATATTTTAATGTGTGTGATGACATGTATTCACCATTACAGCATCCTACAGAGTAGTTTCACTGCCCTAAAAATTATCTGTGGTCCACTTATTCGCTCCAGTATTCTTGCCTGGAAAATCCCATGAACAGAGGAGCCTGGCGGGCTCCATTCCATGGGGTCACAAAGAATCGAGCAGAACTGAGCAGCTAACACTTTCACTTTTCACCATTCAATTCTACTCACCCCATCTGACAACCATTGATATTTTTACTGTCTTCATACTTTTGCCTTTTCTAGAATGTTATATAATTGAAATCATACAATATGTAGCCTTTTCTGATTGCCTTCTTGCACTTAGTATGCATTTAAGGTTATATGTCTTCTAAAGTCTTGATAGCTCATTTCTTTTAGCTACTCAATATTTCATTTTCTGGATATGTCCGTGTACTTGTCTGTTTACCTACTAAGGAACATGTTAGTTGGTTCCAATTTTTGGCAAATATGAAAAAATGCTACCGTAAACATCCATATTGGAGAAGGCAATGGCAACCCACTCCAGTACTCTTGCCTGGAAAATCCCATGGACGGAGGAGCCTGGTAGGCTGCAGTCCATGGGGTCGCTAAGAGTCGGACACGACTGAGCAACTTCACTTTCACTTTTCACTTTCATGCATTGGAGAAGGAAATGGCAACCCACTCCAGTGTTCTTGCCTGGAGAATCCCAGGGATGGGAGAGCCTGGTGGGCTGCCGTCTACGGGGTCACACAGAGTCGGACATGACTGAAGCGACTCAGCAGCAGCAGCAGCAGACATCCATATACAGATTTTTGTTTGGAAATTATACAATTGTTGAATAGCATGATTAGAACATTTAGTTTTGTAAGAAATAGCCAAACTGTCTTTCAAACTACCACTTTGCTTTCCCACTAGTAATGAGAGTGCTTTTGCTCCACATCCTCATCAGCATTTGACGTTGTCAGTATTTTGGATTTAGACCATTTTAATAGATGTATAGTGGTAACTCATGATTGTTTTAATTTATATTTCCCTAATGACATATGATGTTTAACATGTCATATGCTTATTTTCATCTGCAAATCTTCTTTGATGAAATGTCTATTCATATCGTTTGCTTATTTTTTTTAACCAGATTATTTCTTTTCTTATTGCTGAGTTTTAAGAGATCTATTGAATTAATTTTTGAAAAAGAATTTAATTTTTGAAAAAGACAAACTCTCCAATAGGAAATGGCTAAAGACATTAGCAGTCATTTTTCAGAAAAGAACAAATATATGTTCAATAAAATTATAGAGATGCTCTACTTTATTACTGATCACAGAAGTGCAAATAGAAGTCACAGTGAGTAACATTTTATAACATTTTATACTTCAGTTGACAAAATCCTGAGAAGCCTGACAAAATCAAGTGTTGGGGATGACTAACAGGAACACTTCTATATTGCTTATGGAAATTTTAATTGGGAAACATTCAGTCATGATCTTATAAAATTTAGTAGTCAGATACCTTAGAATGCTTCACTTCCACTCCTCAGAATAGCTCAAGAAGAATTCTTTCACATACACCTCTGTATAGCATGTAAGAATGTTCACAATAATTTGCTACATTAACCTGCAAATGCATACACACATACATGCATGCATATATACATACATATATGAATACCTAAACACATTTGTGAATAAAGCAGGTCTATCCAGGAGATAGATAAATATATAATAGTATGTTCAAAGCAATGAAATATTATACTTGAGAAAATAAATGAAATACAGTTACAAGCAACAACATTAATATATTTTAATAATATAGCAATTTTGAAAAAAGAAGCTCCAGAAGATAACATACAACTTGATATATTTTTTATAAATTCCAGAAAAAACTAAAATAGATAATATATTGCTTACACATACATATTTATCGATGAAAGATGTTTTAGGAAATAAAGGAATGATTAACTTCTGATCCTAGTTAGGGAAGGTGTGATAGATGAAAATTTCTATGTTATATTTTCAGGTCATCTGGTGAATTCACATATACTTGTTATTTAGCAAGTTAAGTGGCCATATGTGAATCAGTGAGACCATTATTAATCCAAATCTGCATAAATAAGCTTAAAAACATGTCTTAGAAGTAAATGCTCCTTCTCCTCACTTTTTATTATGTGGGAGGATGAAACTATCTCAGGATAAACCACTACTCAAGATGTGGAGCCATAAATCTGAACGTTGCTTACTTAAGGATGAGCTACATTAAGCAAAGCAAACTGCTGATCTTATACAGAGCTTGGGGGAGGGGTTAAATGGTGGCAGAGGCAGGAATGGCTGGCACCAACCTTAGAAATGTGTTCACTGGAGTGAGTCCATCACCACCAAATGACTGCATTTCCAATCATGAGTTTGTCATTGAATGGTTGACTTTCAGGCTTTTGGTGTTCACTGAAGTGTGTAGTATTGATCCAGTAGATACATTTAAAACTAGTTCTTGTGTTTTCAGTTTTCCTTAGATAAAGAATGGTATTTTCCTAAGGACTTTATTATTTTCTCTGTATGTGCATTCTTTGTAAAAGATAACTGACTCCAGAACAGTGATTTTCAACCTTGGCTGCAATTTAGAACCACATCGGGAGCTTTTAAAACCCCTGATGCCTATGCTGCACCCCAGACCAGATATATCAGAATCATTAGAAGCAGACTTAGGCATCAGTATTTTCAAAAGCTGCCCAAGTGACCCCCATAATCAACCATCATTCAGTTGATGGAATGAATGAATTAATGCTTATTATCTCTTTGCTAACAAACTGGTTTTACTGGGGCGGGGCCACCTCTGTCAGCTAATCTCACTGTTTTAGGCATTAATCCCACTTAATACGCACATGTGTAACTCAGTAACATTGTGAACAATAATTACCAGATCTGGGACATTTTCACATTACCTGGGAAGATTTTTTAATTCCAAATCTCTAGATTCCACCTGGAGCTACTAAAGGAAAATTACCTGATAAGGAGCAAAAGAATCAATAGTATTTTTAAAGTTTCCCGTGTAATTCTACTGACCATCCAAGTTTGAGAAACCCTATTTTAGGACATCTAATAAGGCTGATGCTATGATGTGATGGATTTTGCTTACCAGTTGGGAGAGTCCTCCTATTCTATGGATCCTACAGATCTACAATTCCATACATTAAAATTTTAGCTGTGGTTACTCTAAAAGCAATACCTTTGTGAGAGTCTGTATTGATTTCAACCTACTGGTTCAATGTTAAATGTCCAACCACTCAGGAGAATATTACACTAATTACCTTATATGTTCTCCCGTTCCATGATTATTCTCATCTCCCTTTTCACCAGTGTGATGCCTTAGGCAGAGGTATTGTTTTATTGTTCTCTAAGGACAGTTATCTCTTTTACATAAATTACAGATTTGCTATTATTTTTCTATAGTAATTTTAGTCACTATTTATTTTAAGGCAATTGGATATTTCTCAAGATGTTCCACCAAAGTTCTTGAATGGAAGAATATATTTTCATTGTTATTATTATCCCTTCTCAATTATCATTGCCATTATCTAACCCTGTAGCAGGATAAAGTTAAATAAGCAGGGTGACAATATACAGCCTTGACGTACTCCTTTTCCTATTTGGAACCAGTCTGTCGTTCCATGTCCAGTTCTGTTGCTTCCTGACCTGCATATAGGTTTCTCAACAGGCAGGTCAGGTGGTCTGGTATTCCCATCTCTTTCAGAATTTTCCACAGTTTATTGTCCACACAGTCAAAGGGTTTGGCATAGTCAATAAAGCAGAAATGGATGTTTTTCTGGAACTCTTTTGCTTTTTCCATGATCCAGCAGATGTTGGCAATTTGATCTCTGGTCCCTCTGCCTTTTTTAAAACCAGCTTGAACGTCTGGAAGTTCATGGTTCACGTATTGCTGAAGCCTGGCTTGGAGAATTTTGAGCATTACTTTACCAGCATGTGAGATGAGTGCAATTCTGCAGTAATATTATGTACTTAACAGGCTCCAAATCATCCCCTGGACTTACTTCTTCCTTAGTGTTTATTTGCTAGGTTGCCTCTGGGTGTATCCTCCCACCATTGTCTTTTAGCAAATTTCTTCATCTTAACACATTCTCCCTTCTGCAAAGACTACAAAATGGCAGCTTTTTTTTGTCATTTGCCCATCAATATCCATTCCACCTTCTACCAGTAATTGCATCTGATTTTCCTTTGTGTTAACCATTCATTCTCACCTACAATGAAAATGGTTCTGTCAGGGGTTGATCCCTCCGTCTAGGCTCAGGAGATGTCACAAGAACCAGATGTGACCAATCAGGGCTTTTCATGCCAACCTTCTCACATTAACTGATAGAAGATGGAGCATGTAACTCAATTAGAGCGATAAACATACAGCCTGGGATTTTTCTGGAATTATGAGGCAGAAAATCCCTATCTCTGCTAAGCTTACTAAGTAAGTAAGGTATACATCTAAAGCTATCTCTAAAAGAAGAGTTCTATCTGAGAATGAAGCCAAAAGAGAGGAATAAATAACCAAGAGATGCAAAGAGATGCATGTTTGGATGACATCATTTAGAGGGCTTTGTTTCAGCCTTGCCTGAAGTTGCTAATCTACCTCTACACCTTGTATGATCCTTCCGTCCACTAATATTTAAGCTAATATAATCTAGATTTCTCAAATGCTACTCTATCATGTATTCCCTCTTTCATGTTCCCCACAGAACACCATATTGAAGTGGTACTCTCTATTTCTTTTCCCAAAGAGATTATGCATTCCTATTAGGCAGAGTAGCATTATATTTATCTCCATTTTACCAATGCTTAATCAGTTTTCTGCCTCATAAAATAAGAACAAAAGTGTGGGGAAAAGAAAAGAAGGATAAGGGAAGGAGATGAGGGAAAAGGGAATGTGATTGACATATAGCCAAAATTTTAGAAAAAGAGTCATTTGTTCTTTTCTTTTTTATTCTCCCTTCCTATTATAGAAAGCAAACAAGCAACTAAAGACTTGCACTTTGGATTTTCCAATATTCCACACAGCCTTCGCACAAAGGTTGAAATGCACAATAAATTTTATCGACAGGGCTGATATTACATATTCTATCTTATTGTCAGGACATATGCTGGATGATGCATCATCATTTTTTTTTATTCAGAAAATATGACTATTGTACTTATAGACACAAGAACTATATTCACCAAGTAATAAATCTTGGCTGTCAGTAGAACCCACAGGCCAATACATTTCAGGATGTGATCAAACCCCTTCAGTATTGACTCAAAGTGTAGGATTCTCTTGAGCAATAATAGGCAAGCTGAAATCATCACTTGCAATTGTAGAAGTATTCAGAAGGAACATTTAAAACCATGTTACTGAAGTTGGAGTAAAATGTAGCTAATGGAAAAATGCTTGCTTTCAAATACAGTTACTGAAAGAAGCTAAATTAAAATGTCAGATGCAATAGCAGAGGTAAGCTTCTCTTGGGTTAAAAAGAAATGCACAGCAATCATTCTAGTTATTGGCTAAGGCATTCTCTTTTTCAATGATTTTTATATTGATCTGCTAGAGCAGACACTAAAGAAAGTCCAATTTTACTTTAAATGTATCTTCAGTTCTTAGTAAGACAGGAATGTCTAAAGGTAGGAATAGTTCTTCTGATACAATAAGCTTTATTATTGTGTTAATATTTTTATTTATAAACACAACTATAGTACTCATAGTGAATACTAAAACTCAAAATTGAAAAAAGTGAATTACACAGATTAGAGAAATTAAATTTGAGGAGTTCACTTACAGGTGTTTCTTATGCCTCTTATTCAATAATTAATTAGAAATATAAGAAATAGAAACTGTATTATAGCTAGTGGATAGATGATTGGACTTGTTGGGAAGATCCCCTGAAGAAGGGAAAAGCTACCCACTCCAGTGTTCTGGCCTAGAGAATTCCATGGACTAGTCCATGGGGTTGCAAAGAGTTGGACATCTACTGAGTGACTTTCACTTTCACTTTTGGAGCTAGACTGCTTGTGTTTAAAATTCAGCTTGACTATTCTAGGATCTGGGGGATGTCATGAAACTGCTCAAAGCCTTAGTTTTTCTGGCTAAAAGCTAAGAACGAAAATCATTCTTCCCTATTTAGGAAGGTTGTGGTGAAGGTTAAATAAATTAATGCATGTAAATGTCCTAGAATATTGCTTGGCACAGAATAAAGTGCTAAATAGACGTAAGCTGTTGTTCCTTAGTTCTCTGGTATTTCTATTGTTATGTATTTGTATATATATATTCACACATATGTAGTACCCATATACACATATAGATCCATATAGATGTAAAACAAACCCTCTTTTGGAAAGGGTAAAAATCTTTCATAACACTTGTCAGAGGAGCAGAGCCAAATGGCAGAGTATAAACCTGCCCTAAGGGATGAATAGATCTAACTTGCTTCCTCATTACTTAAGATTCCCTAAAGAAGCTTGAAAACATGAACACAGTGGCCTTCCTGGGGCCTTATTAGACACAGTTTATCTTTGACAAGTGTAATCTCTGAAATCAGTGTCTAGATCCCATCCTTGACTCCACAACTAATGAAATTCCACAACCAACCAAACATACAACCTGAAATATGTCATTGTCTCATCCATAAAAATGGAGATAATGAAGAACTCAGACTGTAAAAAATCTGTCTGTAGTGCAGGAGACCTGGGTTTGATCCCTGGGTCATGAAGATTCCCAGGGAGAAGGGAACGGCTACCTATTCCAGTATTCTTGCCTGGAGATTTCCATGAGCAAAGGAACCTGCTGGGCTGCAGTCCATGGGGTTACAAAGAGTTGGACATGACTGAGCTACTAACACTTTCAACCTTATAAGATTGTTGTAAAAATTTTATTTAAGTAAAGAACTTAGGTTACGTGACTATAACAAGAAACAAGTAAGAGATTATTTTAAATAAGTATCAATACTTGTTAACATATCACAACATACAGCTTTCTACTCATCGCTAATGTGAACACTGGATGTGGATTACCACCTGTCAATAAATCTGCAGTACTAACAAATCCTGATTATATACAGCCTCCCATATCCTTAAAAATAGAGTGACATTTAAGCAATTTCTGATTTGCAATGCATGGTAAGAAAAAAAATAGCAAAAATAGCAAGTGTCCAACCAGCCTAAGTGACCCTTAATTCCATTTTCACAGCAAATGGCTTTTAAATAAGCCACTAACTGCCATTTGCTGCCATTGTCTTCCATCAGCAGTGAAGCCTTACCTCACTGGCAAATTGAAATCCTCTTATCAAAATTGTACAGTTTACAGATAGCAGAGAGGTAAACAGGGACCGTTACCAGGGGGTAAAATAAAATCGGTAATAAGAATAATGGAGCCAAAAGTCAATTCTGTAGCCTTCTTTTCTTCTGCCTCCTAGTACCCTCCCCAATATCCAATGGGAGGTTTATGCTAACATAAGAGCAGCATAAGTGATTAACCTTTTGCTATAAAGGTTATGGCAGCTTCCAATTGCCATATCTTGTTTTTTTATTTTTTTCCCCTTGACAATACATCAAAGCATAGGAAATATATAGATTTGCCTTACAGAATAGGAAAGACTTTGCTGAAGCTGCAGCCAACCTTATATTATGAGAGGGGGAAAAAAATTAAGTCAACTTCATGATTTAGGTCAGTAAAATATAAACTCTCAGATATGCCATAGGCATTTAGTTGTCTTGCATGTAGAGTTGAAGAGCCATGTGTTAAAATCTAAATCAAGCATTAACCTCCTGTTTTAAGATTAGTTTATCTCTAAATAGATTTTCTAGTATCTGAGAGATGTGGATGGTTGAAAATGACAATTAAGCCAAGCAGTTATTGTATATTCATCATAAATTAACCGGATAATAAGAGAACTTCTCAAGTATGCTTTTCTTTATATATTTGGAACACTGACAGAATGTTTTATTGTCAACTTGACAGAAAATCATGTTCATTCCTTAAAAAAAAAGAAAGAAATCCCCATTCCGTGGTGTTCAAGCATTTGTCTCTATTTAAAAATCACTGATTTTGCCAAGTAAATTGAAGAAATCTGTTAAGTATTAATTAACACATACAATGAAATATTTCCCACCACTCTCTGATTATTTTGTGCAATTCTGTTTCTATAACCTTACTTTCCATCTTCATTGATAGATTATGATAAAATAAGTGAGACAAAGAGGTGAGTCTAAAGTAACTGAACATAATAATTTTTTAGAATTTTGTAAGAATATCCAGGTTTTTTTCCTGTGAGAAATGCTGCTAGGATAAGCTATATTCAAATAACCATGAATACATCTAATTTTCTATACTCGTACTTTACCAGGGGCTTTCCCATGGCTCAACAGTAAAGAATCCATTTCCAAGGTAGGAGATGCTGTTCAGTCCCTGGGTCAGAAAGATGCCCTGGAGGAGAGCATGGCAACCCACTCCAATATTCTTGCCTGGAGAATTTCCATGGACAGAGGAACTTGGTGAGCTACAGTCCATACAGTCGCAAAGAGTCGGACACAAGAGAAGTGACAGAGGATGCACACGTGCACTTTACTGGAGAACGTTTTGTTAAAACTCAAAAATTATATTGCAAGCGTGACAAATAATTTAACTGGAACAGAAATTTCTGGAGGCCAAATTGACTATCTTTCAGGGAGGCCAGCGTGAGTGAACATTACTGGGGATAGCTTATTTCTCTGGCTCTCATTTCCATTTGGCTGAAGCCTGGGAAAGGACATTTATCTCTGACAGGACTTGAGACATGATAAACATGCTCCCATACCAAGTCAATCAGCTTGATAGCCATAGTAAAAAATTCACTTTTTCAGGGTCCAAAAAAATATCAAAAATACCATTGGCTTTACCATAAAGTAAGATAAAGAACCATTTCACTGTCTCAAAGATAATCATGCATGATTCTTTCATTTGAAAATAGTTACCTACAATTCTTAGCATCCTTTGGTGGCAAGAAAAAACAATACTTTCATGGTCAAGAAGGTACTATGTTTTACTATGAAACCAAAATACATCAGTTCTCTTCCACAGGGGAAATATAAGAATGGGGGAAAATCTTCATGGTTCAACTTCCCTCTCTACAGACACAACACCACGTGTTCCTGTAACTGATGTCTGTTTTTACACAAGGAAGCACATAGGAAAGCCTAGGATGTAGTAAGCAGAAACAGGATGTCTCAGTCTGGGCATCTTGCCTTGCATCTAATGGTAATTCATCTCTACACTGATTCTTCTTCTTTAGTTCTTTTCTTCTCTAGAGGAGATTCCTTCCTGCCCTGCTGCTGCCAACTTACCTTCCACCAAACACTTAAAACTATAAAAATATCTCTGATTGATTCCTGCTACTTTTCAAGGAGATGATCCTCATTTTCTCTCATTCCTGTAACTTGCTATGTGGCTCCACTTTGCCATCATTTTATTGTTTCAAGTATTTGGCTTATCTCTCCAAAGAATTGTACATGCATGCCAAAGTTGCACACTAAGTAGACTGTACCTGATAGATTCTGGCAGGAGTGGCTACCAAATCCTATACACTAGGTTCTTTCATTGATTCAAAACATACTTACTGAGTGCCTACCTTGAGACTGGCATAAATCCCAGAGAGGGGAAGTTAGTCTCTTTCATGGTAGCAGCTTCCATTTCACTTGGAAATTTTGTTTCACCAGGTTTGAATTTGCTGTGAAAATGATATATCTGCCTTCATGGAATACCCCTAGTAGAACCAAGAACAAAAGTAGATCCCTGAATATATGCAGTGTTGTTATTGTTGTTGTTCAGTTGCTAAGTCGCGTCTAACCTTTTTCGACTTCATGGATTGTAGCACTCCAAGCTTCCCTGTTCTCTGCTCTCTCTCTGAGTTTACTCAAGTTCATGTCCATTGAGTTGGTTTTGATATCTAGCCATCTCATCCTCTGCTTCCCTCTTCACCTTTTGCCTTCAATCTTTCCCAGAATCAGGGTCTTTTCCAATGAGTTGGCTCTTTGCATCAGGTGGCCAAAGTATTGGAGCTTCATCACTAGCATCAGTCTTTCCAATGAATATTCAGGGCTGCAAGAAGATATGCAATAATCTGTTTTTAATCTTAGCAACACCAGGACTATAACCTTCTCTCTCACTATTCTGAATATATATATATATTTGCCTTTCAGTTATCAAACAGAAGTTGTACATTTACGTTTAAACCCTCATGTGCCACCCGAATTAACCTCAGGAGAAGATTGAGATGGTTATAAAGTCTTATGACAGACACCTTGGTCTCTTGTGCCCTGTGGCCATTTTAGGCAATTTGCTTTCAAAGAGAAAGGCTGCATAATGTGTTTTTTTTTAAATTGGTTTATTCCTTGTTTTTTGAACATTGATCTAGAAAAAGCCTTATCAATAAGGGGAAGAATAAGATCTGCCAAAGAAACAGCCACATCAAAGAATTTAGGGAGTTTGTATATCAGGTAAAAAGACACTGGAACCATTCTTATATAAATAGATTTCTATAATCCCCAGTTTTTCTCAACTTCATTCTTCTAGTAGAATTTCTTTTTTCTTATTCAGTTTCAGGCCCTCTTATTATTGATCATCCTGTTGCTGGGGTCCAAGGCAGGCTGCCTCATGACGAGCCTCTATGACATACTGATTGTACTGAATTAGTTACTTGAGAAACAGCCAGTTTGTGGGGAGGGGAAAAATAGTTTAAAAAAAAAAAGCTTCAACTGCCCCTGTTTCTTCTTGAAAGTGGGAAATAAATCTTCCATGTGAAAATATTCTCCCTAAGGCATGAGGATAGAAGCATCCCTGAACTAGGCAATTCAAGGCTAAGAAAGCTGTGTAAACAACCTTTGTTACTTCTGTATTAGTCTGCTAATCCAAGTACAACCCCCTTTGTTTTGTTACACCTTTACAAACCTTGTTTCTTTGTCTAAAAATGATATATAAACAACCAGTTTTGGTCACTTTGGGGCTTCCATTACTAAGAGACCTCTGTGTGTATGAATTAAATACTAATACTAATATATCTTGTGGCAACTTAATTTTAATTAGACTAGATACTAAACCAACCAAAAGAACTTAAGAGGGTTGGGGGAAAATTACTCCTTTCCTGATACTGTTGATTTCAAATCCTAACATTAACCCATGCATTTATTGGAGCCCTTTAGGTTTCAAGAGTCATGGCAAGAAAACAGTGACTTACACAAATATAAATCTGATTTTATTATTTCCATGCTTAAAAGCTTTCCCTAATCTTTGCTGTGGTATTAAAGGTTGTTCCTTTCTGGCTCCAATTATCTCATTTAATCACGTCTCCTTCCTTCCTCCTTTCCTTTCTCCCAAGATATTCTTCAGCCCTGTGCTGTCTAAAACCACTGGACTATTGGTGAAATCCTAAAACTGTCACATACTTTCAGCCTTTAATATCCTTCCTTATTCTTTTGCTTCTGTGCTCTTTCTTTCCTCTCTATCTGAGAAACCCCACTTATTCTAAAAAACAGTTCAAATATTTTTCTCTCCAAGATATCCCTGACTCTTCCAACTTTGTATTCTGTGCTTTTCATAACATTCTTTTTGTCCTTCTATGATAGTTGCCATTAGGTTGGATTTTAGTTACTTATAAATCTGTCTTTCCCAGTAGTCTGTGAGTTCCATGAAGAGATAGATGAGGTATGCTTTATTTTGCAGGTCTAGTATCTTAAGTCAGTATCTGGAATGGAGAAAATACTGAGATATTTTTATGTGTTTTCATAACAAAATAAACCATTTAAACTTTCTGGAAAAAAAAAAACTCAGTGAAATCTTATCTAACTCATGAAATCTTAGAAGATTTATAATCTCATTATATCCAACAGGATCTCATAACAATGGACTATATATGCCTTTCCAAATCTGACTCAAAACACATATCTTTGCAAATATTTTTAAGCTCTATATTATAGTTTCTCCTCTGATCTTATTTCTGCTCAGCTATCCTTCAATCACCAAACAAAAAACAAAAGCAAAACAAAACAAAAAACACAAGCAAACAAAACATAAAACTCCATATCCCTGTACACAACAGTAAAGAAAGATTTTGGGTCTTTGCTTACTGTATTCATCAGTCCCCTCTGACATCCAAAGCCTACCTCACATAAAATCAAGTCCTGGTCTCCAGTCATACCAAACCTCCTAGTGTCTCCAAGAGTATGCCCTGGACATATCAAGTAACTTGCTGACATTAGATTAAGAACTTTGAATAGTGTTCATTTCTTCCTTCTCTGTATTTTTTTGGGCTCCATAATCACTGCTGATGGTGACTGCAGCCATAAAATTAAAAGAAGCTTGCTCCTTGGAAGAAAAGTTATGACCAACCTAGACAGCGTATTGAAACTCAGAGACATTACTTTGCCAACAAAGGTCCATCTAGTTAAAGCTATGGTTTTTCCAGTGGTCATGTATGGATATGAGAGTTGGACTGTAAAGAAAGTTGAGCACTGAAGAATTGATGCTTTTGAACTGTGGTGTTGGAGAAGACTCTTGAGAGTTCCTTGGACTGCAAGGAAATCCAACTAGTCCATCCTAAAGGAGATCAGTCCTGGATATTCATTGGAAGGACTGATGCTGAAGCTGAAACTCCAATACTTTGGCCTCCTGATGAGAAGAAATGACTCCTTGGAAAAGATCCGGATGCTGGGAAAGATTGAGGGCAGGAGGAGAAGGGGACGACAGAGAATGAAATGGCTGAATGGCATCACCAACTCAATAGACATGAGTTTGGGTAAACTCTGGGAGGCCTGGCATGCTGCAGTCCATGAGGTCACAAAGAGTCGGACACGACTGAGTGACTGAGCTGAACTGAATTGAAACAGAAATACAATTCTAAGCCTTCAAAATACCTTACACTCTTTTCATTTCCTCTCCATTCCAAACTGGGTAACCCTCAACACCCTTAGTTTATCATACCAGAGAGCACACTTGGTCTTCTTTCACCAAAGTGTTCCTGTATCCATTTCACCTCTTTATGCACTCCTACCAAATGAAACCCAGACAATCTCATTCAGTTTTTCACTTCCCTATTAAAACTCAAAAATGACTTTCTTGTCCATCAACTTTAAATCCCTTTGCCTTGTTCAGAACTCCACTAAAATCTGTCCTTACATTTATGACAACACACACACACACACCCCTTCTTTACCAGTCTTCCCCTATAATATGCAGTACATTTGTTCTTTGCTTCAAATGTACATTTATTTGTATATTTATATCTCCATATACTTTTCCCTTTGTTTCCTCTACCTCTTTCCTAAGCTTTCTGCTTGACCATTATTCTCATTCTCCTACTTCTTTAATAACAAATTCCCATATGAAGACTTTCTCTAACTTCAGTCTATACTATCCTCTCTCTTTTCTGCAGCAAGTGTTAGTAGCATAGATGTTAGTATTTAATTGTTCTGTGATGGTTTCATATAGCTTAAATATGCATTCTTTGATTGTGAGATCCCAGATTTATTTATTGAATACTTGATGCCGAGCACTTTTCACTTTTCAAGCTTTAAGCAAGATGTGAAGATAGCAATTTCTGAAAGAACAATGGCTGAGATCACACATGCAAAGCAAGCTACCCTACACAGTTGCATGGGAAGGAGGCATAGCTAATTGATTTCAGTACCCTTTCTTGCTGAACTTGAAGGAGATTTCTCGAGTGCAAACCAGTAATTATCAATCAATTGGATTAAGGAGCAAGTTGAAATCTATTTGATATGCCTGACCTATAATCTAAATGAAAATGTGTATGCATATGTGTGTGTGGTAAAAATCAATCTCAACTTGGTTCTCTGAAGAGTGGGAACAGATTCTTATTTCTGAATTGTATACACAGTACAATACAAGGAGAATTTCAATAGAGATGTTGGGAATAGTTTATTAAAATGGAAAACAAATTGTATATTAATATTCAGGCCTCACAAACATTATCTACAACAAACTATGATTTACTCACATAGAGAACAGAATAAAGTCCAATAGTCCCACATTGATTTATTTCTTCAGTCACACTCAGAGATACAGAGCAACATAATTAGCAGCGGTATCTTCAGACACAAAGAAAATCAATTCTTACGCATGCATCCATGTTGACTAGGAATCTTTTAGAATTTTCCACAGTGCCTGACTCAATTGACAGCATATACAATAGAGAAACCTAAGTGCATCCATTCATAATATATCTTGACAAAAGCTGCAAATGCTATAGACCCAGAAACCAAACCACAACAAACAGAAAATTCTAATACAGTATGATTAATTATTAGAAGCAGCTACTAGTTAGATTACCAAAGAACAGTCTTATGAAAGTGGTTGGTATGCATATATGAGTTTATATTATGGACGAAATTAAGAGAAAGCATGAAGAAGCAAAGAGAGATAAATGTAACCTGGAAGAGCCAATTTCAACTCTTCCAAGCTAGATCTGTTTCTTTGGTGACTTTTGTTATTATAATTACACATAATGGCCTGCCTCAGAGAATTCTGCCCCTCTGCCTGACTGTTAAGCTGAAGTGCCTTTTTTCAGAAACTTGTCCACCTGTAGATGGACAGGAAGGAAGAAATTAACACATCCATCTGCCTGAGGCTTGCCATTCTAGAAGATACTTGCAGGATTAAATGGCCTTTTTACTTTGTTTACTCACCTCTTGCTATCTCTGATCTATAAAAGAACCTGGCAGCCAGACCCTGACAAGATGGTTATTTTGAGACTAACGTCTGTCTTCTCAGTGAGCTGGCTTTCCAAATAATGTCATATTCCTTGCCTCGATGTCTTGTCCCTAGGATTCATTGGCCTCTTGTGTTGCAAGCAGAGTGAGCTTGGACTCAGTAATAAGACAGTGGCACTGGCTACATATTAGAAAAACTAATTGGTGACAATATTTTGGAGACACTCTGGTACAGAAATTCAAGACAGTTATATTTTAGCATGGCTATAATAATTAGTAGGTGGTTGTTGAGGGAAATATAAATTGAGAGTGCTACTACATAGATATGCCTTCCTCCACAAATATCTTGAAGAATTAAATGACAGAAATTTCTTCTATTAAAAAAAGGTTAATAAAGATGAAGCATATGCTTAGCTAGATTTAGGTCTGCAAGCTGTTCTTTAGGCTTTAAGGGAAAAATAATTTTTATTACTCACTAACCTGGTTGTCTCAGTTTTCTCATCAGCATGGACAGACTGATTCCCCTACCCTTACCTATCAGAGTGGATAACACAGTGCCAAACTGAAATATTCAGCCTTTTAAACTTCTATTTAAATTTTATTGAAATATCTTGTTTTCCAGGATTTTCTTTTTTCTTAATAGAATTCCCAACTTTTACGACTTGCACAGGCTTAGATGCAGTCCTTCTTAGAATAAAAGCTGCTGCTTTAATGTGCACATGTGATCAACTCTGATGGATCTAAGACTTTATCATAACTTTTGATTGACACAAGTATATCCTCAAAGACTCAGAAAGATGTTTGCACTCAGAGAGAACTTAACATAAATCTGTGGAAGATGAAGGTGGACAGTCACTTGATTTTATTGCTTTGCTTTAAAATTGACATAAAAAATATAGGATTCAATTTTATCGTTAAAATAGTTAGTTATTCATAACAGCCCACCCTCCTTCTAGAACTATACAGACAGCAAATTAGTTATACCCTGTAGCATTTATAAGGACTATTTATTCATCACAAGTATATAGACAAGTAGATTAAAACTTTTCCTTGACTTAATTTTTTTCTTCATCAAGGTATTTTTATACTGCATAGAAAGATCAGATGGAAACTGTCATGCGAGTGTGTGTTCCTGGATTCTTTGTCTCATCACAACAGAGATTTGGAGAGAGGGACATTAAAGCCCCCTTGGCGTGTCGCAGCTCTCAGGTCTTGGATAGACCGTGTTATAGCTCTCAGGTCTCGAATGGACCATGTTATAGTTCTTAGACAAATCAGTGTTACAGCTCAGTGTTACAGCTCTATTTTATTTAGAAGATGGCAGGAAAATCCATCTTCGAAGCATGAGGGCATGTCGATCTAAAGACATGAGGAGAAGAGCACCCCAGTGCGTGGGAGAGAGAGAGAGAGCTAGCTTTGGCTCTTCTATTTATGTTTATCTCTCCCTGGGCCTGTCCTATGTAAATTGGGCCGGCCAGGAGTGTTGTTTGTTTTACCTGAGGTCCTCACTCTGGTCCTCCGACCTTCTTTTGTTTCATTTTTGCGGGCTTTTCCCTTCTTTGTCTTGTAGCCACTGCCATTTTGGACTCCTTTTCCCTGTTCTACCTACCTAACAAAACGAAGAAGAACCTTAAAAGTTTACAACCAGAGGCAATTTTAGTATCTTCATTTTTTCCCTTGGTATAGTACAAACTGACCTATTTTGAAGCATTTGGAACATCAACATGTGACTGCAGTGTTCTAACCAAGAAGCTGAAACTAAGTGATTGAAGCACTTCATAATTGATGTATTTCATGTGCATCTAGTGCTGCCCCAGTTTCAGTTTTTAACCTGTCAATTTTTTTTTTAATTGAGAACTTTCTAGGATAAAGGGAAGAAAACTTGATAAGCAAAAGGAGGGAGGAGATTACAAACATAGAATAGTAAAGCAAATTAATAGTACAGATTTTGAATCGTCTTGATACTTTAATTTTTAGAGACAAAATAAGTTAATTGGAAGTTTTATTTCAATGAGAAAACACTGAGCAACTTAGATTAAAACAGTAAAATGAATGGAACTTGCCTGAGCTCCCCCATCACATTCCAGGTATTAAAGCTTAGGAGAAAGGATGATGTAACTGAATTCTGCATATATAAAATGAATTTGATTCAACAGAAGAATGTTCATTTTTTTAAAGAATCAATTAAAAAGTACAAATGCCATATTAAGGAAAAATACTTTGTAAGATACATCAGTTATTATTACAGAAAGGCATAAAACTTAAAATATCTGGATTGCTACTCAGGTACTATTCTTTACTAACTGTACACCCTCGAGCAAGCCACTGTTTTCTGAGGTTATTTTCCAAGCCTTAAAGAGTAATAATCATACCTCTGTCAGTTCAGTTCAGTTCAGTCGACTAGTTGTATCCGACTCTTTGCGACCCTATGAATTGCAGCACACCAGGCCTCCCTGTCCATCACCAACTCCTGGAGTTCACTCAGACTCATGTCCATAGATTCAGTGATGCCATCCAGCATTCTCATCCTCTGTCATCCCCTTCTCCTCCTGCCCCTAATCTCTCCCAGCATCAGAGTATTTTCCAATGAGTCAAATTTTCACATGAAGTGGCCAAAGTACTGGAGTTTCAGCTTTAGCATCATTCCTTCCAAAGAAATCCCAGGACTGATCTCCTTCAGAATGGACTGGTTGCAGTCCAAGGGACTCTCAAGAGTCTTCCCCAACACCACAGTTCAAAAGCATCAATTCTTCGGTGCTCGGCTTTCTTCACAGTCCAACTCTCACATCGATACATGACCACTGGAAAAACCATAGCCTTAACTAGATGGACCTTTGTTGGCAAAGTAATGTCTCTGCTTTTGAATATACTATCTAGGTTGGTCATAACTTTTCTTCCAAGGAGTAAGTGTCTTTTAATTTCATGGCTGCAGTCACCATCTGCAGTGATTTGGGAGCCCCCCCCCCACCAAAAAAAATAAAGTCTGACACTGTTTCCACTGTTTCCCCATCTATTTCCCATGAAGTGATGGGACCAGATGCCATGATCTTCGTTTTCTGAATGTTGAGCTTTAAGTCAACTTTTCACTCTCCTCTTTCACTTTCATCAAGAGGCTCTTTAGTTCCTCTTCACTTTCTGCCATAAGGGTGGTATCACCTGCATATCTGAGGTGATTGATATTCCTCCCGGCAATCTTGATTCCAGCTTGTGTTTCTTCCAGTCCAGCGTTTCTCATGATGTACTCTGCATATAAGTTAAATAAACAGGGTGACAATATACAGCCTTGACATACTCCTTTTCCTATTTGGAACCAGTCTATTGTTCCATGTCCAGTTCTAACTGTTGCTTCCTGACCTGCATATAGGTTTAACAAGAGAGGCAGGTCAGGTGGTCTGGTATCCCCACATCTCTCAGAATTTTCCACAGTTTATTGTGATCCACACAGCAAAGGCTTTGGCATAGTCAATAAAGCAGAAATAGATGTTTTTCTGGAACTCTCTTGCTTTTTTGACAATCCAGAGTATGTTGGCATTTTGATCTCTGGTTCTTCTGCCTTTTCTAAAACCAGCTTGAACATCTGGAAGTTCACTGTTCACATATTGTTGAAGCCTGGCTTGGAAAATTTTGAGCATTACTTTACCAGTGTGTGAGATGAGTGCAATTGTGCGGTAGTTTGAGCATTCTTTGGCATTGTCTTTCTTTGGGATTGGAATGAAAACTGACCTTTTCCAGTCCTGTGGCCCCTGCTGAGTTTTCCAAATTTGCTGGCATATTGAGTGTAGCACTTTCACAGCATCATCTTTCAGGATTTGAAACAGCTCAACTGGAATTCCATCACCTCCACTAGCTTTGTTCGTAGTGATGCTTTCTAAAGCCCACTTGACTTCACATTCCATGATGTCTGGCTCTAGATGACTAGTTCTGTAGAGGAACAAAATTTGCTATCTCACAACATCTCTTTGGCACAAGAATTATTTCAAAGTGAAAACAACAAAGCCCAAAGCTCAGGAAGGAACTTTGACCTTTCCCTTAATTGCCTAAAAGAATATAGAGGACTTGTTCTAGGAAGGGAGTTATCCATAACTAACTTTATTATAATTTAGATGTGTAGACATAGAGGAAACCAGCAAGTCTATTTGTTAAGATTCTTTTCTGTCTTATGGCCTCTGATGGCTTTGCTTGCCAAATATTTGCTTTTCCACCTCCATGGAAATTGCCTTCTCCTTTGAAGTCCCAAACTACTACTCCCAACATCCTCTTTTGTCTTGAAGATGGTATTTAAGGTGACTATTTTTGCAATTTCTATGAGTTACTCAATTTTCCTTGTCTCTTCATGTAACTATATTATTAACTTTTGTTTGATGATCTTCTATTAATCTGTTTTATGTCAGTTTAATTCTTAAACCACCCAGAAAAATCTAGACAAATAGAGGAAAATTTCTTCCTCCCCAACACCTTCCACATTGACTTCATAGGTCAGAGTAAAGATAAAATGAGAAAAGATATGGGAAAATACTTTGAAAACATAGAAAGCCATATGTAACCTTTGATTGGTATAAGGTATAATGCTTGATTGATATCATATTGGTGACTGAAGCTTAACCAAATGGCAATCATCTGCCTATTTTAACTGTAGTCTCATAATTTGTCATTTTGAAGGTGATGCTAAGGACATTAACATGAAAGAAAAAGAAAGCATGTGCCTGCCAATCTGAAGCAATGTTCTATCAGTAATATTTTGAGGTCAGCTTTTGACATTTCAAGAAACCAATACTGATCTCACAGTAATCCAAAAAAGGTAAATAATTTATATTTACAAACAGTGTCTAGGAATATCATGACTGAGATTCTCTCCTATTTGAAAAAGTAATTCAACATGGTATATGTCAAAAGAACTTTTATTTGCAAACATTATATTTTTATGCAAATCATTTCTTCTCACATATGCCCCACTGATTTGACCTTATTCACATTTTCAAACAGGCATGGATCTGGCTAAGTCAAAAATGTCAACCATGTGTGGAAATAAAAAAAACAAAGAGTGTCCCTCATCAACCAGGTATACAAGGGTTAAATCACAACCCACTATAGTCACCCACTGACAGTGCACCCTGAGAGAAATTTAGGATGAAAACCAAGATGAAACATTCTCTGTTTTCAATAAATGGACCCTAAAAAGTTAAGATGCATACCTCAGGAAGAATTTCAATGACTCCAGATTCTGACAACATCCCATTCATAGAACAGCACTAAAATTATTAACTTGAGATATCTGTTCCTTATTATTAGAAATAATCTTTAGCAAAAATGTATGCTTGACTACATGAATTTCCCAGTGCCCCCTAGCCCCAAATCTTCTCCCCTACCTCCTCAGAGTAGTTTACTCAGGGCTACTGAGTGACTGTCTCCCAAGCTGTTGTCTTCAGTAAGACCTTGAATATTACTTAAATTCACCACTCTCCTGTCACTCTCCTTCTTTACTTTGACACTTGAGACTAATAACATCTGTATCAAGTGCTATGGTCCCCCATACATAGCCTTTCTGAGCACAGGGACGGGAAAAGAGACGGAGACAATGATTAGTATGCAGAGAGGGGAGCGGAAGAAACTTTCATTTAATCCAAAGAATGTTTCCTCAGACTGGGCTAACATTTTTCTAGTTGACTATACTAGTGCAGATTTTAAAAGATTGTAGAGCTCTGCCATTGTTATCAATTTTATTGTGTCTTTGGAGTTGCTAAAGTTACTGGAAACCTTGCTAAACTGAAGCTATAGATGCAAGCCTGAACTCAGATAAAATCATCAGCCCCTTAACTCATAGCATTTTATAACTTTGTGTGCTTTATTTCCCTTCTGTTCCCAGAATGCCCACTATCTTCATGATGTTACAGTGAAAAGAAAAACAAAAACAAAAAAAGGAATGAGTTTGTTTTCTTTCCCTTTCCAGAGAACAAAGTAGATAAAGAGAACAGTGAGCAGGCCTGAGCATTCTTAGCTTTTTTACTTTAACTGCTTCTAGCTCTCCATGTCTCTAAGTTTTCTTTTCTGCCTCCCCAACTCTGAATGTTTGTAACTAAGTTTATTTCTCTGTCCCATAACTCTACAAGAGCTATGCTTCACACCAATTTTCCTTTGACTCTGTCCTAAAAACATCCATATCTGGTATTTGACCTTACTATACCCTTCCCCTTCTAGTTACATATCAGAAAGAAAGGCAGGCTGGACAGCCACTGTCAGACTCCATTTCTAGGTTACTGACACCTATGACTATCTTTGGAACAATGCAAGAGGAAGAAATCAAGATCCTAATACCTTTGCTCCTCATCACTGACTCCTGAGTGCATCATTTTATATGCACCCCTAGATTCCTCATGGCGGAGGGCACAATTCTTGAGGCAGAAGCCTACTGTGTTCTCCTCTTGCAGGCTGAGAACCAAAGCCATCTTTGCATTTCCTCCAAACTCTGTCTCCATATTTTTCATTTGACTTTGATGGGCAGAGAAGGCCAAGATTTTAGCCAGCAATAATGACACTGCAGATTCTTTCCAAAATCTAAAATTTCCTGTTAACATGGTAATGACTTTGTAACCTTTTAAAGGATAATTTATATTTCTAAAATATAGCCTTGAAAGACAGTAAATAAAATCTTTAAAAGTGAATCTTTGGACAATACAACCCCCAGATGAAGGTATATATTTTTTAAAGAAACCGTGTTTTTCCAAACTATACAACCATCAAATACAGATAAAAATAATGTCCATTCATATGGATAATTTAATTGCAACAGTATGGTAAAATTAGGATTCAGTATTGGTGTCCAGAGTGTTAAATACTGTTGAAATGTTTCTTGATGCCAAGTATCTAGATGACTATGATAAATATTCAAATATAAAATATGCAGACATATTTAAATATAATATAAAAATGATGACATGCAGTGATAATTAATTTGTAACACCAATTTAAGTAGGCATGCAACATCATATTTCTTCATTTCTTAATAAATAAAATTAAATTTTCCTTTAAAGCAGAAAAGTCAATATGGCAACAGAGAAGAATAAGCCTGAATCCAAGTTTATTGCTCTGTTGCCTGTGCTTAGTCATGCTGACTCTGCACCTTTGTCTCTTCAATAAGTAAAAGAATATTTCTCATAGCCTGAAATATACGTAATAGCCCTTTCTCAAGGCTCTGCCTCCCAGACTTGAACTTTAAAGCCATAATACTTCTCATTCATATAGAGATTAAAAGTTAAATAACAAGAAAATAACATTTTTCTTGTTGAAGGTTTATAGGAACATCATGACCAGACTATGCAGACAGCCCTAAGAACAAAGCATTACAACCAAGAAGTGTGCAACAACCATTCACATTCCGTCCCGTTTTAGTACAAAAGAAGACTGAATTCTAATGGGGAAGATGGTTCTTTGGGATGCTGGTTCGCCAAGTCCCTGCTTTGCTAGCTTTCCGAATAAAGTTGCTATTCCTTATCTCAACCTCTCTTGTCTCTATTTATTGGCCCATTGAGTGGCAAGCAGTATGAGCTTGGACTTGGTAACAATATCAGTATTATTACTCTCCTCACTGCTTTCCCCTTATGCAGAGCAGAACATTCAGAAAAGTCTCTTCTCTGGTTAGTGAAGTGAAGTCGCTCAGTCGTGTCTGACTCTGCGACCCCATGGACTGTAGCCTACCAAGCTCCTCTGTCCATGGGATTTTCCAGGCAATAGTACTGGAGTGGATTGCCATTTCCTTCTCCAGGGGATCTTCCTGACCCAGGGATCGAAGCCAGGTCTCCTGCATTGTACATAGACGCTATACCGTCTGAGCCACCCCTGTCTACTGAATGCTTGA
>SJYQ01009436.1:0-11285 GCA_006410935.1 Redunca redunca | reverse complement strand
GGAAGCCCACCGTGGGACTGACTTAGGTGCTTTTACTTCATGACTTCTTGAGGCCTTCAGTCGCTCAGGCACATGGAGACACTCCATGAGATGTACTGAATGCAGCTTTTACCAAAAATAGGTGACTCAGGTGCCCTTTCCTTCCTGAGCCTCTCAGGAGTCCAGAGTGCTACAAACTGGTGAGCTAGTGAAGGCAAGAGATGGATGGGAGGTGAATGGAACTGGTGCAGTTTGGAGAAACTTCAGATGAAGATGTCGGGGGGAGAAAGGGGCACCTCATCTGTGAGAGATAAAAACAAGCAGTCCTGCTAATGTCTGCCAGGGCAGGTGCGGGGGACTAGGGGTAATCTCTTTTCCTCAGAGCTTGCCCCTTGCACATGCACATCACAAGCATGAACTCAAACAGAAGGCAGGCAGCGCTCAGCTCCTCACAATCTGAGCACATCCACTCGTGCACACCCCCACGTACGCCCTCACATGAGAGGCACACCACTCATGAGAAGAACACAGATCCATGCACATTCAAGGACACACCCACACAAACCCTTGTGCCCAGGCAAACCCACTGGCACTCATGCAGAAGAAGGCAAGCATGCAAGACACCAAAGCACAAATAGGGGCACCCAGGTCCACACACACGCTAGCAGCCGTGCGTGTACACACACACACGCAGGTGGACGCTGGCCTATTGGAGCCGCTCGGGTGGGCACACCCTGAGGACACGATTGCATCCGCACACCCTCATCACATGGTGGTTTCTAAGGCCATAACAGTCTCCCTTCTTCTTGTAAGTGGAGCCAGTGGGGATGGAGCGAAATTGTGGTTTAGAGGGAAGCTGAAGGACTCCTAAAACACATTTAGCAAAGCAGTTCACAGAGGCATATGTCCTTGAGTATTTTTATCTTTAGCACTCTTATATGTCTAGCAAAGTCTGAGTGGCTCAGTATTGCTGCCAGGAAGGAGGACAAGTGGCATATGGCCTCTAGGTGCAGAGATAGGATACCCCTTGTTCCTTGTCACCCTCCCACCCCCGGCCCCAACACGCACCATAGTGTTTCCTCCCCCAACCGACTGGGTTCCCCAGAAGCGTGCCCAGGCTGCCCTCTTCCCACTAGGAAAACAGCCAGCGGGGCAGGTTCCCCAGCCCCCACCCAGGTGCCTGGAGAGCAGGTCTGCCAGTCCCATGCCCACCCCTCAGGAGCTCAGCTCTCCAGAGCACTTGAGGCAGTAACCATCAGCCCTGGGCGTGGGCTGTGGCTGATTGTGGGAGGCCTGGCTCCAGTTCTCCCAAATGTATGCATGGATAGTGTTTTCCACTATTCCTGAGCTGGCAAAAGTTCTGGGCATGTGCCCCAGCCCTCTGGTTGGTCGTAGACAAGCCAGTGGATTTTGGAAGCTGTTTAATCCTTGGGTTCTGACGTGCCCAGTTTACCATCAAGCAGCATCTAGTGCCCACGGATCTGATGTCAGAGGGCGGCCCTGGCACAGCTCCATCCTTCCTGCCCACATGAGCATGGTGGAGCCGACAGAAAGAGGAGCCCCAGACTTGCCTCGTGAATCACAGCCATTTGCTCCATGCTAGGCCTGCAAACATCAGCACCTTCTAAAAAATGACGCTGTAAAAGAAAAATAGCAAGGAAAAGTAATCAAGAGCTATCAAGTGAAGGTAGCAGATGAGCAAACCATTATGACCTCGTGTTTATTTTAAACAACACCAAGTGTATTTAGGCAGAGAAAAAACTGGAAAAACTAACGGTGATTATATTTAGAAATTTATCATTCAGCAAATACTTGTTGAACACCTAGTATTTGTATTTGTCAGATTGCTCAAGGTGCTGGGATTATAACAGTGAAGTGACAAAACGCTTAGGGATCTTAGATTCTTGAGTTAACAGACAATAACAAACACCTAAGCTCAACTTGTGGCTCAGACGGTAAAGCGTCTGCCCGCAATGCGGGAGACCCGGGTTCGATTCCTGGGCCGGGAAGATCCCCTGGAGAAGAAAATGGGAACCCACTCCAGCACTCTTGCCTGGAAAATCCCATGGACGGAGGAGCCTGATAGGCTACAGTCCATGGGGTCACAAAGAGTCGGACGCGACTGAGCGAATTCACTTACTTCACCTAAGCTCAACTTATAGCATGTTAAACGTTGATAAGCATGATGGGAAGAGGGCAAGGAGAAGAGATACAGGGCACTGGAGAGCTGTAATTTTTTTTTTTTTGATGTGGACCATTTTTTAAATCTTTATTGAATTTGTTACAATACTGCTTCTGTTTTATCTTTTTGGGAGTTTTGCCCACGAGGCATATGGGATCTCTGCTCCCTGCCAAGGAATTGAACCCACATCTCCTACATTGGAAGGCAAAGTCTTAACCACTGGACCACCAGGGAAGTCCCAGGAGCTGTAATTATTCATAGATTTTATTTTTAGAGCAGTTTTAGATTTATAGAAAACTTAAAATAGTACAGAGAGTTCCCCCAAATCCTACGCCGCACCCTGTACACAATTTCTCCTGTTATTGATGTCTTAGATTCAGTTCAGTTCAGTCATTCAGTCATGTCTGACTCTGCAACCCCATGGACTGCAACATACCTATCTATTCGCCATGAAGTGATGGGACCAGATAATCTTAGTCTTTTGACTGTTGAGTTTTAAGCCAGCTTTTTCACTCTCCTCTTTCACATTTATCAAGAGGCTCTTTAGTTCTTCACTTTCTGCCATAAGGGTGATGTCATCTGCATATCTGAGGTTATTGATGTGTCTCCCAGCAATCTTGATTCCAGCTTGTGCTTTATCCAGTCCAGCATTTCTCATGATGTACTCTGCATATAAGTTAAATAAACAAGGTGACCATATACAGCCTTGACGTACTCCTTTCCCAATTTGGAATCAGTCTGTTGTTCCATGTCCAGTTCTAACTGTTGCTTCTTGACCTGCATACAGATTTCTCAGGAGGCAGGTAAGGTGATCTGGTATTCCCATCTCTTTAGGAACTTTGCACAGATTGTTGTGATCCATACAGTCAAAGGCTTTAGCATAGTCAATGAAGTAGCAGTAGATGTTTTTCTGGAATTCTCTTGCTTTTTCTACGATCCAGTGGATATTGGCAATTTGATCTCTGGTTCCTCTGTCTTTTCTAAATCTAGCTTGAACATCTGGAAGTTCTCGGTTCATGTACTATTGAAGCCTACTTTGGAGAATTTTGAGCATTACTCTGCTAGCATATGAGATGAGTAGAGTTGTGTGGTAGTTTGAACATTCTTTGGCATTGCCTTTCTTTGGGATTGGAATGAAAACTGACTTTTCAGTCCTGTGGCCACCGCTGAGTTTTTCAAATTTGTTGGCATATCGAGTGCAGCACTTTAACAGCATCCTTTTTTTGGATTTGAAATAGCCCAGCTGGAATTCTATTACCTCCATTGGCTTTGTTTGTAGTGATGCTTCCTAAGCCCCACTTGAGTTTGCACTCCAGGATATCTGGCTCTAGATGAGTGATCATACCATCGTGGTTAGATTTGATGTCTTAGATTAGAATGGTGCATTTGCAACCTTTGATTAATGAACCAATATTATTATTAACTAAAGTCTACTGTTTATTCAGATTTCCTTAGTTTACCTAAGTTTCATTTTCTGCTCCAGGATGCCACATTTATTCTTATCTTCTTAGACTTCTCTTGGCTGTGACAATTTCTTAGATTTTCTTTGTTTTTGATGACCTTTACAAAACTAGGAGGTCCTGGTCAGTCAGGTATATTGGGTTGGAATTTGCCTAATATTTTCCCATGATCAGTCTGGAGCTATGGGTTTTCAGGAGCAAGATCACAGAGATAAAGTGCCATTTTCATCACAGATCATCTCAAGGGTACATTTTATCAGCGTGAGTTATGGCTCTTGATGTCGATCTTGATCACCTGACTGAGGCAGTATTTGTTAGGTTTCTGTACTGGAAAGCTACTCCCACTTCCCTTCCTGAAGTGTGTGCTGCCCACATTTGGGTGAAAGTGATGCTCCCCCTCCCCCATTTAGGGTGAAGTATCAACATTATTTGGAATTCTTCTGCATGAGAGATTGATTTCTTTTCCCCCATTTATTGATTTACTCAACACATTTATAACAAACTCACAGATATTTATTTTACATTTGGCTTATAATCCAATAATATTTTATTTTGTTGCTAAAATTGGGAGCTCTCTCAGTGACTCCTGTGGCCCTTTGACATACCCCCATCATTTTTTTTTTTTTTTTTTTAGCACTGCCTTTCTCTCTGGTACAAGATGCTCCAGACTCATCGTGTGTACTTCCTGCCCCAGTTCTGGAATCAGCCATCAGCCCAGAGTGGGGAGGGTGGGGGAGTTGGGGAGGTGTGTGTGTGTCTGGGCATGGAGTGGGCCACCACGGAGCTGGCCAGAGAGACTGCCTAGGGCACCCGCAGTGGCTCTTGGGGGTCAGCCCAGCACAGCCCAGGGCCTGTCCTTCTCCTTCTCCTCCTGACTGCCACTTTCAGGTGCCAGGAGCAGGCCCAGACCACCGAGTGAAGGGTCACCCTGAAGGCCATCTGGAAGGGCATTCACACGGTAGACTCACACCTGAATTCTACCTTGGACTTCCTGGGAGGCAAGGACAGGCTCTGCCAGTATAAGTGCAATGATGGATCTAAGCTTTGACCATGCTATGGATATAGACCCTCCCCTCTGCCTCCCGCGGTTTGGTGTTCATGTTAACCTCAGCATCCCTTCCTTGAAAAAGTGCTGCAACCAGCCTGGTGGGTGCTGTGAGACCTGAAAACAAAAACGACTGAGATGAGTTTCAGTGTTGCCCCTCCAAGCTTTGCAGAGAGGCGCAGAAAACACTAGGGCTAGCTCAGCGTGTGCAGGCCTGTGAAACCACCGCGGAGCTCTTGCTCAGCAGTGTAAGCTTACATTTGGGCTGTAAGCTGAGCTGGACGGCCAGTGAGCTGCATGTAGGTGTCGCCAGGAAGAAAACAATGATCTTTAAAGAAGATGCTGACAGGTGGTCACAGCAGATGAGGACAGAAGAGCATAACCTTTGACAAACAGTCACATTTTTTTCAGCGTAAAGCTGCCTCATTCTTGTGAAAGGATTGTTTTAAGACCTTATCTTGACATTAGAACTTCAAACGAAAGAAACAAATGCAGGTTATGTTCCTGGATGTTGATGTCTTCTTAATGTTTGATTTTGTCTTGAGCAAGGGTGAATGTTACAGGGAGAAATTTTTAAAAGAAAGAGTCTGACTCAATTTTCACAACTGTATTTACCAAAGAATGAAGCCAAATGTAAAATTCATTATAAGGTATGTTCAACATTACCTTACTTGGAAATATGGGGAAATCTTCACTTAAGAAGTATGTTTGTTTACTGTAAAAATTTAAAACACACATTTATGCCCCTCCACAAAAAATCATTATATCAGGAATAGAGTGAAGGGGACGAGTAGATACCATTATAAGAATCCAAAGAGCAATGACTTTGGCTTAGATTGGGTTGAAGCAATGGGCTGAGGGACTGAGATTCTGAGGCAGAGCTGATGGCATTTTCTGATAGCCTGGATGTTGGGTGAGAGCTGGCAGCCTGACCATATGGAAGGAGGCTGATGTAACTAGCCCTGCTGTGGGAAGACCGGAAGAGCCGCAGGTTTGGTGGAGTTCAGGAGCTCACCTTTTGGATGTGCTAGTTTGCGGGGTGCCCCCCAGGGTGGGACTTGGGAGCCATATTTATTTTTATCTCAACTCTCAGCCTCTGGGCCCCGAGCTGGTTGTCAGATCTGCGGAGTGAATGAAGGACGTATTCTGCAGGGCGGTATCTCTGGCCTGTGGGCCAGAGGTCGCTGGACTCCTGAAAGAGGAGGGGTGGAGGAGAGGGGGCAGAAAAGGCGCTAGAAGAGGGGATAGGAGACAAGGGGAGAGGCGAGGAGGGTCGAGACACAGGGGAGGCGTGGGGGGAGGAGAGGAGCGGGGACACAGCTGCCCTCTCCAGACTCCGCAGCTTGGTGAGTGGGCAGCCACCAGGAGCCCGCCTTGCCTCCCCACTTCCTCCCACCCACTCTCCTGCCCGTCAGCAAACGCTGGGGCCCATTCACCCTCATGGTGGACACACGCACCACCCTTCCCCCGACCCTGACCGTCTCCCCCTGGTCCAGGCCGTCACTTCCTCCTACTCTTGCTTCTACCGTCGCTTCTCTTCAGAACAGCCAGATCAACGCTTCTAAAACACGTCAGGCCATCCCTTCACAAACCCTAGAACGGAAAGGCCTTCCCTCGGTCCTGCTCAACCTGCCTCCCCGCTCTCATCCTTGCTCTGGGCCACTCACACTGGCCTCCTCAGTGCCCCCGACTCAGCAGGTTATGACTGCCTCGGGCTTCTGCATCTGCCGTGGCCTCCACCTGCTGACCACTTTCCTCCACCATACCCCCTCATTCTCTTCAGGTCTCAGTTAGGATGTCACCTCAGACAGGCCTTCCCCAGTGGCCCTCTACCACCGCCACTCACTACCCCCTTACCCAGCTTAGTTTTTCTTAATACTTTTTACTGGTTCATATATATATTTAAATTTAAGACTTTCCCATGAGAATTATTTTGCCACCAACGTATCTCCAGCATCTGGAACAACTCCCAGATGGGTAGGTATTTTGTAATATTTGCCAAATAAGCTAATAGTGATCTCTCACCCCAGAGTCCCTTCGAGCTGGCTCAGGCCGTCTTCCTCATCAGGTTCAACCACTTGGCTCTCAGAAGTTCTTAGACCTAAGTAGAACCTGGTAAAGATGGGAAATGGATCAAAACTTCAAAAGAGCCAGTCACACCCTCCTGCAAATGTAAAATTCCACCTTGAAGCTGAAACCTCCTCCTCCCCACAAGCCTTTGAGCCAGTCAGGCCTCAGATCCTTCAGGTCACCTCTGAAACATCTTCTCAGTCCCCTTCTTGTCCGGCTCAACTGTCTGCTTGCTCATCAGCTCAAAGCCTCAAAACTTCCACAGGAATCCAGACTGGTTGCTAACAAGCACATCAGGCCTGCTCTCTGCCCCTGTTTAAGTTCTTTCTGTGGTCCTCAGGATAAAGTCCAAAGTCTGGATGTATCTCCTCTGGCCCCACTTCCTCTCCAGGATCCCCCAAGGCTCTCCTTTCTTTGAGATCCTGGGCGAGTCAGCCCCATGATGCCCTCACGTCCCCCGCTTCTCTCCACAGCCCTCTTCTCTTCTTGCATGACTACAATAATTGTGTAACTGCCATCCTGACTTCCCACTATGAGCTCTCAGGGTTCCATCTGGAGTCCTGTTTGCATAGCAAGCTGGCTGGTCTGTTCGGATGATAACCAAGAGTGGCCGTGATAGGTGAGGGATGGTTGTGGAGGGGGAAGACCATGGACAGAGGAGAGCAGCGAGCATACTGAGGCCCCTGGCCCATCCCCTGGCAGCACTACTGCTGACCTGGTCCCAGACCCTAAGCTCCCTTGAGAAGACCTAGGTCTCTCTGCTCTAGGGCCTGGCAGAGAAGAGGGTCTTAGGGAACATACACTGACTGTTGGTTGAATGGTTGACTCTAAGTCGTAGCTCTGAATGATATTTTCTTTTCTACATTTCTGTATTTTCCAATTTTAAAATATAAGGTATATCCCTCAACATTTAAAACGAAAACCAAAGACTAACCTTGAAAAATCATTATTAAAATGTTAAATAAAAAGTAACACTTTCTGTGTCTACCAAAGCTGAGGGGACACACATCCCTTCACCTGCAATCTCTGCTAGGGACACACAACCAACAAGAGATGCGCCCCTGTAGTCACAATAGATCAAGACTAGAGTGTCCATGGCAGCCAGAAGCTGGAACCTAACTAAACGTTCACCAACCGTAGAACGGGTGAAAACATATGATAGAGTCACTCGGTGGTGTCATGCTACCACCCACAAGGACTTAAATAGACTTAAATAAAATATAATATCAGGCAAAAGAAACTAGACATGAGAGCACATGATATATGGCTCCATTTACAGGCAACGTGTGCAGTTTAGAAGCAGAGCTAGGGGGTTAGTCTAACTGGGGATAGTAAGCGAAGTTGTCCAGAAGGGGCTTCTGGTGAGAGGCTATTTTTTGACCTGAGTGCTGGTTCCATAGGCATGCTCAGCTTGTGCAAATTTAACCAGTTGTACACTTTCAAATTTTACAATTTTCTGTGTGTATGTTTAACTCCAATAAAAATGTTAAGGGGCTGGGGGGAAAGGCATGCGTCCTGGAATGAGTTAAATCCATCTCTCCTTTCTGTCCAAAGGGAGGTTGGAGTACAAGTGTCTAGGGTCCCTCGTGAGTTCCAGAGTTCTTCCCCAGTCTTGGAGACACTCAACCCCCAGGCTTGGAGATTCTGTTTCCATCAAGCCTAGAGCTCTGGGGTCAATTCCCAGAGTAAATCTCATCATCACTATTTAGCACCTAGAAGCAGGAGTCTAGGGGGTGCTACAGGACATGCCCCCCTGGCTGGGTTACTCTGGGCCTCCCTGCTACCAGCCACCAGCTATGAAGCAGGGCTGGGGCTGAGGGCTGTGGGGAGGAGGCAGGCTTGATGTGGGAGGGCAGAGCTCAGCAGCACAGGCCACTAGGTCCCTGAGTCCTGTCTGGCAGCCTCTTGGCACCCTCCCATTCCTGTAGAGGGCAGCCTGGCAGGTGGGTCTGTCACACTTCACTACCTCCGTCCCAACTTCCAGCAGAGGACAAGGAGCAGGACATCTGCTTGGCCTTCACTCAAGGTCAAGGGGAGCCTAGGGGCCTCAGTGGCCTTGTACTTAGCCCCCCAGAGGTCACTGCACCAGAGCTCTAGGGGCTCAGGTCACCCCAGCCGGGATGGGGAGGACAGCAATCAATCACAGCCCTGCGGAGGCTGGGGCGAGGTGCGGGTCCAGCCCGGCCCTCTGCAGCTGGCCAGTGAGGTTATTTATAACCATGGGTCGCCTTACCTCCTGACCTCCAGCTGGAGCCCAGAGATCTAGCGATTAGTATCTGCTCACCTTGCACTGTGAACAAATACCTTCTGTGTCTCCAGGCCTCACCTCGGGGCTGCAGGAAGCAGGATGTTGGCCCTGAGTTAGGAGCCCCAGGCTCCCTTGGGTAGACCCATCCAGGCACGAATTGAGGGGCAGGTGGGAGAAAGGCTCCACGACGCCTGTTCCCTTGCTTCCAAGGTTGAAAATGTTGGTCTCCTCTGGGTGGTAGTTTTATTTACAATATAGGGCTCTCCTGTACTGTAGGGCTCCCTTTGGTGGGCTTGGATCTGCCCACAGGAGTGTCCTCTTCACAGTCAGTGGGAAGGAGGCAGCACTGGTGATGGGATCCCCCCCACAAATGGTTTCTAGAATCACACAAGACAAACAGCATTTTCCTTAGCAGGGGCCTCTCCTTCCTAGATGGCAGCTGAAGCTCAGAGGGATTCCAGTCACACAGCCATTCATGGCAGATTCCCTGCTCTTGGCTCACAGGGAAGCACCTGGACGTCAGACCTCCTAATTTTGACCCTGAGGAGCCACTGGGAAAGGAGGCTGGGGATGGGGAGACTGGCCTTTGCATTCAACACGTGTTGGCTAAGCACTTGTTAGGTGCCAGGCACCATTCCAGGCAGAAACCCTTACCCCTTTTGGAGAAGTACTCTAGGGAACAGAGTCACTGACTCCCTGGAGCCTGGGGTCCCTTGATGGAGCCATAGTCCAGGCAACTGCTGAGGGTCTTGAGTCTCTCACCTTCTGCCACCTGTGGCCTGGTACCCTCTATCAGGCCCGAGTGGAGGTTCAGCTCCCCTCTCGAGGGTCCTGGGAACCAGGCAGGGAGAGGCCAGAGCCGCGGGCTGCCACCCTGCAGTTCACCACGCTGCCAGCAGGTAGGTAGGCGCGGGCGCCTGGTGTGTGTAAGCCCCGGGGAGGTCAGGCCCGGGAGGGTGGCCCCAGGGGGACACTGGCTGCTACTTGGATCTTTAGGGAAGTGGCAGAGTGGGCTGTCCTCTCTGGCGGGAGTGCTCCAGTCCTGGGTCTTGTGCCCACCTGACGCCCCCCTGGATGTGCAGGTCGAGCCGGGGCCCTCCCCTGGGATCCTGATCATCAGCTGGCTCCCAGTGACGATTGATGCGGCCGGTACCTCCAACGGCATCCGGGTCATAGGCTACGCTGTTTATGCTGATGGGCAGAAGGTACGGCTCGGGGGTTCCCACCTGTATCCACGCCCCGGGAGCGGGGCGTGGGTCTCTGCCCTCTCCATGCTGAGAGGCCTCGTCTCCCCGGCCTGGCATGGAGCTGCCCGCCCCAGGCATCTGGGCACTGGGTAGCAGATTGTTTAAGAGCGTGGGCTTTGGTCGCCCACGCACCGTGACTGGGTCAGGGAGTGAGAGCGCCAGGCTGAGGGCTCTAGGGGACTGTGGCCTGAGGCGGAGTATTTGCTGCAGGTGACCAAGGCCAGGTGAGCGTAGCATCCCAAGCAGGTTTTGGATGCCTCCTTCCTTTGCTGCCATGCTCACACACACATGGAAGCACCTGGAAGAAGTTTGGCTGTGTGACTTCACTCTCTCCTGGCCCTTTCTGGATCACAATTTCCACAAGTGAAAATGAAGGGGTCTGGCTACCTGGGTTCCTGTTCTAGGCACTCAGAGATCCTCCATTCTGAGTTGGGCTCAGCCTGAGAGTGTCCCCTTGCCCCATGAAACCCAGAGTAGAGGCCGGTGGAGTCGGGCAAGGCTGAGTGGCCATGGGTAGCCAGTGCTGGCCAGACGTGCAGGCCATGTGTATGGAAGTGCCACGCGCACACTGCCTGTGTGACATGCAGGATACGCCTGCAGCTGAGCGTGTGGGAGTATACCTGGTGGGCCGGTGGCTGGATAGAACATGTGCACAGAAGGATGTGTATGTCCTGGCGTGTGTGTAGGACTGTTCACATAGGGGTGGACAGAAGATAGTGTGTGTGCCAAGTGTGGAGTGTGCAGGGCCAAGTGTAGGTCCAGATATGGAGGCTGATGTGTGTTGGAGGAGGGTCTTGGCTGGGCTTAGCTTAAGGCATAGGATGAAAGCCAGGAGGGCGCTCCCTCACTCTGCAAACCCCCTCTGCCCACATGGTCAGCCTGTGGCTGATGGTCCCTGACCAGTCAATGAACTCAAGGTCTGGAAGAGTCAGCGGCTTTTCCAACCTCTTTGCCAAATGAGATGTCAGCACAGAAGCAGGGGTGGGAATGCAGGCCCGGGAAAGTGGCAATGACTTCATGACAACTGGCTGCTGGGGAGGGGGTAGGGAGCTGG
>SJYQ01009433.1:327607-340953 GCA_006410935.1 Redunca redunca | reverse complement strand
GGCCCTGTGGAGCATGGTTCATAGTTTCATTAAGTTAGACAAGGCTGTGATCCATGTGATCAGTTGGCTAGTTGTAGTGTTTCACACCAAATAATTCTCACAAACACACAGGATTATGAGAGATACAGTGCAGGGAGAGCTTGCAGAAGAGGAACTCCCCAAGAAAACATTGAGCACATATTTGCTGGTAACTTATCTTGTAGTCTTTAACTAAGAGCAGTACAGCAAAACAAAGGCCAGAACTCTGGGATTAAGGAAGCTTCCTCTGGAGGTCTGGAGGTAATCACATGAGAGTTGTAAAGAAAGGTCTTTGGAGATAAGGGGGTTGTTCTGCATGCAGAACGGCATCTGGCTAATGCTGACTTGTCAGCCAGAATGTCTAATTTAAGGGTGGGGAAAGAGCAAGCAAGGGAGGGAGAATGAGTAAAATTAAATTCCAGGAGACATTTCTGAGAAAGCAGTATAACATGGTTCCGACAGTTTTCTGTGACTGTGGTTTTCATTCTGTCTGCCTTTGATGGCTGAGGAAAAGAGGCTTGTGAAAGCTTTCTGATGGGAGGGACTAGCTGTGGGGAAAACTGGGTCTTGCTCTGGTGGACAAGGCCATGCTCAGTAAATCTTTAACCCAGTTTTCTGCAGATGAGTGGGGCTGTGTTCCCTCCCTATAGTTTGGTCTGAGGCCAAACCATTTAAAGAGACCAAACTAGTCAGTCCTAAAAGAAATCAATCCTGAATATTCATTGTAAGGGCTGATGCTGAAGCTGAAGCTCCAATACTTGACCACCTGATGTGAATAGCCAACTCATTAGAAAAGACCCTGATACTAGGAAAGATTGAAGGCAGAAGGAGAAGGGAACAACAGAGGATGAGATGGTTGGATGGCATCACTGACTCAAAGGACATGAGTTTGAGCAAGCTCCAGGAGATGGTGAAGGATGGAGAAGTCTGGTGTGCTACAGTCCATGGGGTTGCAAAGTGTTGAATACAACTGAGCAACTGAACAACAACTTCATTCCTTCTGGAGCTATTTTTCCAGTCTCCTCCAGTAGCATATTGGGCACCTACGGACCTGGGGAGTTCACTTTTCAGTGTCATATCTTTTTGCCTCTTTATACCATTAATGAGATTCTCAGGGTAAGAGTGCTGAAGTGGTTTGCCATTCTTTTCTCCAGTGGACCACATTTTGTCAATCTGGGGCTGCAGGGAAAAAAAATAATAATGGTGTTGACGTTTTCATCTTTGTCTCTGATGCCATCACTGTACCATTCTTTGTTCTGCTGAATGGAAGCTGGCTGAAATGATTCTAGTAAAACACTCCATCTCCCATGTATCCACATGGGATTGAGGTGTAGGTCTACTGTGGTTGCCATTTCTGTCACTAGTCCCAGGGAAGCTAATTCACTGGGGAAGAGAAAATTCATGCCTGTCTTCTAAAATTCTGATATCATGAAGTCTGTCATTTCTCTACTTTTGATTTTTCTTTCCCCAGTAACCCAGGAGAATATGTTCTTCCTTAGCTGAAAGGAAGGAAATCAAGGCAAATTGCTTCACAGTTCTTCTAGTTAATATATTTACTCTATAGTTGGGAAATTATTTCTTAAACTATAACCTAATATTTGACACTTAAAAAAATTTCTTTTCTGATTATTGACTTCTGGATAAGCCTTCATGCCAAGTGAGAAAGGAGAAACATTCACCAGATTAAAGAAATGTTGTTAGAGAAAACTGTGTACATTGTTCATTACTTCATATTATTGTCACATCACACCCTGTGTGCACATAAAATAACATTCTGTGTTAATTCTTTCTAAATAAAACCAATTTAGAATTGTTTTTGTTTTATTATATTTTCAAATTTTTAATGGGAAGATAATTGCTTCATAGAGTTGGTTTCTAACATGTAATAATTTTATTCACCCCTAAGAATATATATAAATCCTCTCTAGAACCTCTATATCCTCTCCTTCTAGAACCTCCCTCCCCTCCCATCTCACCCCTCTTATTCATCACAGAGTGCCAGAGTGGGTTCCCTGTGTCCTATAGCAACTTCCCAACAGCTATCTATTAATACTTTACACATGGTAGTGCATATATGTTGATGCATGTTAAAGGTTATCATCCTATTACTAACCTTCTCTAAAAAAAAAAAAAATCCTAGTAAGCTCATTTAGACAACCAGTATTTTAGGTATTCATTCAATTCTTTTTGGACTGAGGTATAATTGACATATGATATTATAACAATTTTAGGTGTACAGTACAGTGATTCTATTTTGTATAGATGGGTATATCAGAGTAAATATCTCATACTGAAACTGAACTGAAACTGTTGTTCAGTTGTGTCTGACTCTTTGTGACCCCATGGACTGTAGCCACCAGGCTTCTCTGTCCAAGGAATTCTCTAGGCAAGAATACTGAATTGGGTTTCCATTTCCTTCTCCAAAGCTCATACTTCAGCTAAAATCCATTTCCTTAAAAGATGGGAGTAAATATATATATAGTTGGTTAAATTTTAAATTTCATCTCCTTCAAATTTTCTTTTTTAATGTATTCTTTTCACTAGTATTGCTTATCTATTAAATGGGTCTTTGAAATTATATTANATTTTTATCTAGGGCTTGACTCTTTCTTTTTTCAATTATTTTCATGCAACAGTGATATATTTCCTTCCTTTTATTTTGTGCTACTAAATACATGTAAAATTAAGGGATCTATACTGAGAATTGCATTTTCATTTTGCATTTGGGAAACCATGGAAGAAAAAAAAATATTCTGAACTTTGTTACTCTCCAAAGCATTCAGATTTGAGTCATATTTGCTCTAAATCATACTGTTTAGGGAATTCTCCACAAACTGCTTGTCTTTCCTAAGTCCCTCAGTGAAAATTTACTTCAGACTTAATATCTGAATTCCATCTGCCTATATAAGCTCATGCTTTCTATATGATTAGTGAAGTGCTACTGTGGAGAAACTCCTGGGATTTTTAAGGGGGAAAAAATAAGCCTTTGTATATTGTGAAAATATTAACAAGGGTCTTTGTAAGTTTGAGAAAGACTTTCATGGTCCATTACACTTACCAGAATGGTCAAAGCCTTGGGGCTCCTCCCATTTTTCTGTCTTCAGACACCATCTCGCAAGGTGAGAGTAACCTACTTTCTTATTTTCAATTGAATTTTCTCTGAAATAAGTTGTGAGTATTAAGTACAGAGGTCAGTAGGTTCTTGAAGAAATGTAATTGCCATATGTGCATTTTAAGAGTCAGCAAAGCCTAATATTAGAAGAGCTGCCAACAATAGTACTTGTTCCCAAAGTTTTACAAGAGCGCTCTCAGGGACACTAGATTGATGATGTAGTGATAAGTCTCACCAATATTGGAGCAGCTAGGGCTTCTCTCTGAAGGGCAACTAAGCTTTTACTGGAACAGTTCCACTTTGCCTCTTGTGCTCTCTCTAGTCCCAAGACTCTTGCTGAACTACTTTTAAAGTCAAAAGGTTTTATTTCTGAATTGCTAACTCCCTGAGAGCACTGTCACATCAAGAACAAAACATTTACATTGTCAGCTCAAACAATATGGCTCAGGACAGAGAAACCTTAGCTTCCTGAAGGAATATGTGCGTACCCCTAGTTGGTTCTTTGGGACTGAACCCATAAAAGGCCAAATGTTCAGAGATTAAAGGATGTCATGCAGTCAAATAGGTCCTCCCAAGCCTGGTGTTAATAATGAATCCCAGGTCTTAGTTGTCAGATCCATTGTATGCCCATTCAAGAGTTACATTTCAGTTTCATCCATGTGCATGAGGTTCAGAAAGAGACTAGTGTAGGGGAGGAAACTTCTAACTCCAAAATGTCTTTTTGGCATGTGGATTGTTTTGAGCTGAAAGCAGTAAAGGTCCTAAAGATTCAGGAAAAAAAACATTCACCTTCTCCTTAACTGCCTAAGAAAAGTTCAAATACAGGGCCTTTTCCTGGAATAGAGCTATTGCCACTGATATTTGCAAAGAATATGAGCTGTCTGCGGTGGAGGGAGTGCCCTAGAGCTCATAGTCCACTCAGTGTCTCATTGTCTCTCATGGCCCAGCAAACATTTATTTAACAAAGATTTGCTTTTCCATCTCTATGTAAATTGTCTGCGTTCCCTTTGAAGTCCAAAAGCACCACCCACAACCTCCTCTTTTGTAGTTAGCTGACAATGGTATTTTCTTCCCTGGTGGCTCAGAGGATAAAGCGTCTGCCTGCAATGCAGGAGACCCAGGTTCAATCCCTGGGTTGGGAAGATCCCCTGGAGAAGGAAATGGCAACCCACTCCAGTATTCTTGCTTGGAGAATTGCGGGGAGCGCTCCGCAGAAAGAGAGAGAGGCAGTGGAACTTCCCTCAGCAGAGAGCTGAGGGGTCCCAAGGAAAGGTGAGCCTGCTGTCCGCCAACCCAGCCCCTCGGCGAGCGAGAGACAATCAGACGCGGCAGGGGTTCCGTCTAGTGCGGTTCCGCTTTATTGTTACAAACTCCCTGCTTATAAAGGCAAGCGGGGAGGGGTTTGCAAGGGACTTTCCATAGTTACACCAATCACGTTAAAGGTCAAATCGTCATGTGCCATCATTATAATGGGAGTCTATGGTGATCACGCACTGTCTAGGTGCACAGAAATCAAGAGAGCCAATCAGAAGTTTTGACAGACAACATAGACTACGCCCCTATCTCTTCTGCCAGGCGCCATCTTAGTTTCCGTCCGCAATGCTAGCCTTTTTCTTTTTCAAGGTTTCCCATGTAGGGCCCGACAGAGAATCCCATGGACAGAGGAGCCTGGCAGGCTAATTGAAGGTGAGGTCTTCAGCCATTTTGGTGAGTGACTCAGTTTTCTTGGGTCTCTCCCATGTATACATGCTATTAAACTTTGGTTTGAATTTCTCCTCTTACTCTGTCTCAGGTCAACTTAATTCTTTGACCAGCCAGAATTATTTAAAAGAGTAGAAAAAAAGTTTATTATTCTTTTCTGATACCAACTTCACTCATTTCCCCTAAACTACAGTATTAAACCTGAAATGAAAGTGCTTTTTCCAAAGTAGCTATTCAATTTATAGAATCTCTTCTATTTATAGTCTCTCTATTTATACATAAATATGAACATAAAATTCAAGCTTAATATGCATAATTGCAATTTATTTGCAAATTTTACATTAAATATTACTTTTATTGAGACAGAACTGTGTATATATGTCTATACACTATGTTTTCTTATTAACTGATAAAATTTTTAATTTTTGTCCATATTTAACACCATTTTTCTCCCTAATCTCTTAATTTATTGAAAGCTTGTTTAGTCCCAGGAAGAAGGAGGTCATGCCATATTTTTTCAGAATTTTATTAGAATACAGAAAGCTATGCTGTGTGGTAACTGCTTTTGACCACAACCATAGGTCAGTCAGAGAAGACTTTCCCTGGCTTCCCTCTCTCCATCAATTGTGTTTTCATATTTTAAATATAATGTAAGTTCCTAAGCAACTGGCTCAGTGCAGATATTGACAAGGATGGAGAGGAAAATGAAGGAGATGACTCCAGAAGAAAATATGAGATATATTCCAAACATCTTAAAACTATGTAGATGTTTAGAAAACTGAAATTAGATTCAAAGCATAATGATATAATTTTAGCAACTGCCACTGACACAGGGGACTTCCCTGGTGGCTCAATGGTAAAGAATCTCATGCCAATGCAGGAGCAAAAGATTGGATCCCTGGTCCAGGAAAATCCTCTGAAGAACGAAATGGCAACCCACTCCATTATTCTTGCCTCAGAAATCCCACAGACAGAGGAGCCTGGCAAGTTTCAGTCCATTAAGTTGCAAAGAGTCGGACACTATTGACTAGGCAAGAATACTGCAGTGGGTTGCCTGTGCCCTCTTCCAGGAGGTTCTTCCCCACCCAGGGATCCAACCTGCGTCTCCTTTCTCTCTTGCATTGCAGGCAGATTCTTTAGCTCTGAGCCACTGGGGTAGCCCTTGGTGACAACATGGAGTATCAATAACCTGTGGTTTAAACCCAGTGATATAAATTGAACTGCAATGTACATGGTTGTAAAGTCTTCTTTGAAAAGTTGATAATGTTTTTTAGCAGTTAACTGTACTGACTACAACTTGATAGTATTAATTGCTTGAAGAGTAAATTAGGAACTATATGATTAATTAAATAGCTTATTTTAATGAATAAACAGTTTATTTCACTTTGGCAATTAGACTTTAAAATAGGTTGGCAATATTTTAAAGGCTGCTTTTATAGAAGTAATATATTTTATTTAAAAATGGAATTGAAAACAATTTAATTCTGTATCACAGCTAATTTTAAAGGTATAGAAACAGTATCCCAATAGTTAGAGAAAATAGCAAAAATACTCATTATTTCTTTAGCAAAATAGCTTCTATTAGTGCATTTATATGGTTTTAAATAGCATTTTAAACACTTAATTTCCAAACAGAGCTTAAAAAAAATAAAAAGGAGATTTCACAATAGTTAAAGGCAATAAGGAAAAAAAAGTATTATTTCTTTTGCCAAAAGGCTTCTACATTATTTATTAGTCAGTCTTCTAATTTCACAATGCCTCCCTCATTCACAAAATCATAATTGACTTAAGATGCTCAGTTAGTGCAAGATCAGGATTAGGTATCAGTTCAGTTCAGTTCAGTTCAGTCACTCAGTCGTGTCTGGCTCTTTGCGACCCCCTGAATCACAGCACGCCAGGCTTCCCTGTCCATCACCAACTCCCGGAGTTCACCCAAACCCACATCCATTGAGTCGGTGATGCCATCCAGCCATCTCATCCTCTGTCGTCCCCTTTTCCTCCAGCCCCCAATCCCTCCCAGCATCAGAGTCTTGTCCAATGAGTCAACTCTTCGTATATAGCTACATGCAAATATGACAATATTCTATATAATTTCTATTACTATAATTTATTATTACTTGGTTCAGAAAGCAGATGTTAAAAGTTCCTGAGCATGTTTTTGACATACTATTAGTTTTCTCATTCCCTTTCTGTTCCCTTCCTCCTGCTCAATCCCACCCCATCCTCTGGCAACTACTGATCCACCTTTAGTCACTGTATATGAGCTTTCATATAAATGGAATCAAAGAGTGTGTATGCTTTTTTTTTTTTTTTTACTTTGTTGATCAGTCAGCATAATTGTTTTGAGATTCAGCTATGTTGCTGCATGTATCAATATTTCCAGTCTCAATGCTGGTTATTCTTCTGTTACATGGGTTTTCTGGATGGTTCAGCAGGTAGAGAATGTGCCTCCAATGAAGAAGACACAGGAAATGTGGATTTGATCTCTATGTTGGAAAGATCCCTTGGAGGAGAACATGGCAACCTGGTCCAATACTCTTGCCTGGAGAATCCCATGGTCAGAGGAGCCTGAAGGGCTACCATTCATAAGGTTGCAGAGTCAGACACAACTGAAGCAACTGAACACATTCCATTATATACATATACCACAATGTGTTTTTCAACAGCATATTCATCTGTCAATAGACATATGGTTCTTGGTTGTTACAAATAAAACTGCTCTGCACATTTATGTATAATCTTTGAATGACTGTATGCTTACATGCTTTAATTTCCACTAAAAGTGGAATCAGTAATATGTGGTAAGCATGTATTTAATCAAAAAGTACATAAATTAACAAAGTGTTTTCCAAAGCATTTGCACAGTTTTACACTCGCACTATTACTATGTAAGAGTCCCTCACCTTCATCCTTACTGATCTTTCGGTTATTTATTTATTTATTTATTTAATGTGAGCTTTTGAAACAGGTATACTGATATTTCATTGTGGTTTTAATTTGAATTTCTCTAAATAACAAATGATATTAAGCATCTTGTCATGTACTTACTTGGCATCCATATATTTTACATGTTTTATTAAATTGTTTATTTTCTTATTATATTTTGAGAGTTCTTTATATATCCTTAATATGCAAGTGCTTTAACATATACATGATTTGTAAATGTTTCTCCAGTCTATGGCTTCAGTTTTTATTCCCTTAAATTTTCATTCAAAGAGCAGAAACTACTAACTTTGATGAGCTTCAAATTAGTAGTTGTGTTTTATGGATTGTGCTTTTGATATCAAATATAAGAATTCTTTGTCTAACTGCAAGATCACCAAATTTTATCCTATGTTTTCTTAACAGACATTTTAAATTTTATGTCTAGGTGTATTATCACCCTTGAGTGCTTTTGTGTATATAATGTGATGTCTGGATTTAAGTTTATTTTCTTGCAATTATTTTCTTCTATTGTTCCAGAAGTATTTGTTGAAAAGTCTATCCATTTTCCTACATACATTTTGAAGTCTTATTATTGAATGCATGAATGCTTAGGGTCACTTTATCTATTTGTTGAACTGACCCCTCAAATGTTATGAAATGATTTTTATCCCTGGTAGTATTCTTTGATCTGAAATTTATTTTGATATTAATAGAGCTACTCAGTTCTCATGTGAATACCGTTAGCATGTCATATTTTCCATATTTTTACATGTGATCTAATTGTTTCTAGACTTGAAGTGATTTCTTGTAAGCAGTGTATAGTCATTTCTTACTTTTTTATCCAATCTGACAATCTCTGCCTTTTGGTTGGAACACTAAGTCATGTACCTTTAATGATATAATTAATTAGATATTGATATTATTGGGTTTAATTCCACTAGCTTTCAATCTATCCTGTAAGTTCTCTGTTCCCTCATTCCTTTCTTTCTGATTAATTTTTTATTGAATATTTTTAGGATTCGATTTTTCCACCTTTGCTGGCTTATTAGCTAATACCTTTTTAAAATTTTAGTGTTTGTTTTAGGGTGTAGAGCTGTTGTTCAATCACTCAGATGTATTGGACTCTTTGTGACCCCATGGACTCTTTGTGGCCCCATGGACTGAGCACACCAGTCTTCCCTGTCCTTCACTATCTCCCAAAGTTTGCTCAAACCCATGTCCATTTAGTAGATGATGCCATCCAACCATCTCATCCTCTGTAGCCCTGTTCTGCCCTCAATCTTTCCCAGCATCAGGGTCTTTTTCAATGAGTTGGCTGTTCATATCAGATAGCCAAAGATTTGGATTTTCAGCTTCAGCATCATTCCTGCCAATGTATATTCAGGGTTGATTTCTTTAGGAGTGACTGGTTTGATCTCCTTGTTGACCAAGGGACTCCCAAGTCTTCTCCAGCACCAATATTTGAAAGCATAATTCTCTGTTGCTCAGTCTTCTTTATGGTCCAATTCTCACGTCTATACATAACTACAGGGAAAACCATAGCTTTGACTAGATGGACTTTGGTCAGAAAAGTAGTATCTTTGCTTTTAATATGCTGGCTAGGTTTGTCATAGCTTTTCTTCTAAGGAGCAAGAGTCTTTTAATTTCATGGCTGCAGTCTTCATCTGCAGTGATTTTGGAGCCCAAGAAAACAAAGTCTCTCACTGTTTCCATTGTTTCCCCATCTATTTGCCTTGAAGTGATGGACCCAGATGCCATGATCTACTCAGCATATAAGTTGAATAAGCGGGGTGACAATATCCAGCCTTGACATACTCCTTTCCCAGTTTGGAACCAGTCCATTGTTGCATGTCTGGTTCTGTTACTTCTTGACCTGAATACAGGTTTCTCAGGAGGCAGGTAACGTGGTCTGCTATTACCTCTTTAAGAATTTTCCACAGTATGTTGTGATCCACAGAGTCAAAGGCTTTAGTATAGTCAGTGAATCAAAAGTAGATACTATTACTCAAGGTTAAACAGAGGTAAGTTAAAGTTGTGTACTTTTGTATACATTTTGCATACTATTACAACTTTAACTTAACCTCAGTTTAACCTTGCATCTGTGCTAAGTCTTCAGTCATGTCCGACTCTTTGGGACCTATGGAGCTTGCCAGGCTTCTCTGTCCATGGGATTCTCTAGGCAATAATACTGGAGTGGGTTCCCATGCCCTCCTCTAGGCCACTTTAGCCTTAAGTGATAGTAAAACATTCTACATATAAAAACATTTGTGTTTGACTCTGCAACCCCATGGACTGCAGCACGCCAGGCTTCCCTGTCCATCACCAACTCCCAGAACTTGCTCAGACTCATGTCCCTTGCATCAGTGATGCCATCTAACCATCTCATTCTCTATCATCCCCTTCTCCTCCTGCCCTCAGTCTTTCCCAGCATTGGGGTCTTTTCTAATGAGTCAGTTCTTTGCATCAGGTCGCCAAATTATTTATGACAGTGTATTTCCTTTTCTCTCCTCATAACCTTTGTGTTGTGGTGACCAAACACCTTGCTTCTATATATGTAGTCTTTATTTTTCTTGAAAGAATTATGAAGACATTTAAATTTTAAGAAAAACAATACACACAGACACGTGCACATTCACACACATATAGTGACTTGTGCTATTTATTTTCATGTTCCTGTCCATACATACATCTGGTGTCATTTTTCGGCCACATAAGGACTTTTTAAATATTCCATGCAATCTTTTTCAGTTTTTGTATACCTGAAATAGTCTTCACTTTGCCTCCATTAAAAAAGTAAATTTTTATTGTGTATTGAATACTAAATCAACATGTATTATTCCTGTAACTATTTTAAAGATGTTCCATTTTCATAACATTTTTTCTCTTTCTAACTAGAAACTTTCTCTTATCTTTATATCTGATCTTCTGTATATACTGTGCCATTTTCCTCTGGCTACCTTTATGATTGTCTATCACTATTTTTGAGAAATTTGATTTTGATGTTTCTTGATATATTATCATTCCTATGTTTTATGATTAGAGTTTTTTCCCCCTCTCCTCTATATTTTCTCAAATAATTCAGTTATTTTTATATTTGGCAACTTAGAGTTTTGCCACAGTTAACTGAAACGGTCTTCTTTTTACTTTCCTGATGAGAGGATCTTGTTTCTGTCTTTGTCTCATTTTTGATAATTTTTTCTTGCTAGGTATTCAAGATACCTAATATTTTCTTCTTCAATGTCTAATCTGCTATTTCCCATCATTTTATTTCCCATCCCAGACATTCTAGTTTTCATCTGTAAAGCCTTATGTCTTTTTAAACACATGATTCCTTTATCTACTTAATATATTTGATTATTCTTCATTCTAGCATTTTGAACAACTGGAATACAGTTTTAATATCTGTTCTAATGACATCACACACCTAGTTTAATGTTTAAAAAAAAAAGCCTGAGCTTCTACTGAGTTGGCTTTGATAGATTGATTTTTCTCCTCATTATGAGCCATCCTCGTCTTGTTCATTGCAAATCTAGTAATGCTTTACTGGATTTCAAATACCCTGAAATTCACCTTGCTGAGTGTTATATATTTTTATGCCTATAAATATTCTTGAACTCTTTTCTTTGAAACAGAGTTAACTTACTTTTGAAAAAGTATCATATTTACAAGTCTTTTTTTTTTTTAAGTTGTTACTTATGAACAAAATAGTACTTTTGGGGGGTGCAGTATTAATCTCCCAGTATTAACACAAGTCCATTGTCAATGTTGCAGATTATGAGCCCTGTGGAATATAAACCTCTAACCCTTTGTAGGTATTTCCTTCCCCAGCTACTGTGTTAGTCACTCAGACGTGCCCGACTCTTCCTGACCCCATGAACTGCAGCCCTCCAGGCTCCTCTGTCCATGGGATTTTCCAGGCAAGGATACTGGAGTGGGTTGCCATTTCCTTCTCCAGGGGGTCTTCCCAACCCAGGTATTGAACCCGGGTCTCCTGAACTGCAGACAGATTCTTTACTGACAGAGCTACAAGGGAAGCCTCTCCCCAGCTACTGCTAGTTAATATATATGTATGTGTCAATCACTATTCTGTTGAACAGTTGAAGGGTTCCCTGTGTAGATTTTTCAAGTTTTTACTCTGTGTACCTGTATAATTTCCATTTTTCTGCTCTCTGATCTTTATCCACATACCTCACCAGATTACCCATTGTGCCTCAACTCAGGGAGAACACCAGGCTCCAACAACCCCTGCACTCCGAAAATGATTCACCGCAGCCTGGAAACTCTCCAGGCAGTAAGCCAGGGTAATTGCAGAGCTCACCTCGTGTATTGCTCATATCTCTAGAATTACTGTGCTTTTTTGCCTAAAATTCATTGATTTATGAATCATTGTGTCATCTATTCTGCCTGTTGTTTCACGTGTAATGATAAAGCTGACCTCTTTTATTCCAACCTAATTTGAATCAAGTCTAACATCAGTTCATTCCAATAATCTTTAAAATGTGACACCTATAATAAAAAAAGTAATTTATAGAGTGAACTAATACTCTAGCCAGACCTTTACTTTTTATATTCATGTAAGAATCTTTGATGATCAGTTTTATATATCACCTTAATAGGGCTAAGAAATGCTCAAGTAATTGGTAAACATCATTTATTGGTATATCTGTATGAGTTTTTCTAGAAGAGTTGAATTTATTTGTATCAGTATATGGACTAAAGATTACTCACATTAATGAGGATAGACATTATCAAGTTCTTTGAGAATCTGAATAGAACAAAAAGACAGAAGTGAGAAGCTGTTTTCTGCTTGAGTTTTTCTCTTGCCTCAGATGTCTGCACTCTCGGTTCTTATGGGTTTTGGACTTGGATTGGGACGGTCAACTTGCCTGATTCTTAAACTTTCAACCCCGAGTGAGTTATACCACCAACTGTCCCTGTTTCTCTAGCATACAGACAGCAGATCATGGGGCTTCCTAGCCTCCAAAATTATGTGAGCCAATTTCTATAATAAATCTCCTCATATATATGCATATGTGTATAATTATATATATATATATGTAATTATATTTATGTATGTATATCCTATTGATTCTGTTACTCTGGATAACCTAGACTAATAAAACGTGCAGATCATGTCATGCTTTTTGAAAGACTGAGAATTCTGGAAGTCTGCTTATGGGATGTAAGAACTATTCATGCTGAGAGATTCAGTGTGATAAAAATTTTCTGGGAATTATTGACCAGGAAGTTAAAAAGTAAAAGAATCGGGCATGATATGAACTCAAGATAAAGGACCACACAGAAACTCAGGAAAATATTTTAGATTTTGACTCTACTAAATCATCTGCCTGTGTTTCAGATATTCATGAAAGCTATGAAGGAAAAAGAGATCAAAATATAAGGCCTTTTCCTAATCCTACAGAACTCATCTTCAGGGGAAAAGAATGATTTGTTACTTTTTGAAAATCATAACAAGACTTAACTAAAGAGACATATTGTCAGGCTGAGAGAAAAAATAGAAATTATACTTGAAAGACTTTTGTACTATGTAGGAGTTACATACAAATATAAATGTATTTATAGATGTAAA
>SJYQ01009433.1:241221-326383 GCA_006410935.1 Redunca redunca | reverse complement strand
GTATTTTTTATTATTATTAATTTTTAACTTTATTTATTTAATTTAAATTTATTTTTTTAATTCAAGGCTAATTACTTTATAATATTGTATGGGTTTTGCCATACAACAACATGAATCCACCACGGGTGTACACTACACGTGTTCCCAATCCTGAATCCCCCTCCCACCTCTTTCCCCATACCATTCCTCTGGGTCATCCCAGTGTACCAGCCCCAAGCATCCTGTATCTTGCATCAAACCTAGACTGGCAATTCATTTCCTATATGATATTATACATGTTCCAATGCCATTCTCCCAAATCATCCCACCCTCTCCCTCTCCCACAGAGTCCAAAAGACTGTTCTATACATCTGTGTCTCTTTTGCTGTCTCACGTACAGGTTGATCGTTACCATCTTTTTAAATTCCATATACATGCGTTAGTATACTGTGTTGGTGTTTTTCTTTCTGGCTTACTTCACTCTGTATAATCGGCTCCAGTTTCATCCACCTCATTAGAACTGATTCACATGTATTCTTTTTAATGGCTGAGGAATACTCCATTGTGTATATGTACCACAGCTTTCTTATCCATTCATCTGCTGATGGACATCTAGGTTGCTTCCATGTCCTGGCTATTATAAGCAGTGCTGCAATGAACATTGGGGTACACGTGTCTCTTTCAATTCTGGTTTCCTTGGTGTGTATGCCCAGCAGTGGGATTGCTGGGTCAAGGATAACTGCTTTACAGAATTTTGTGGCTTTCTGTCATACAACAAGAATCAGACATTGGAACACCCATGTCCCTTCCCTCCTGAACCTCCCTCCCATCTCCTGCCCGATCCCACCCTTCTAGACTGTCACAGAGCCCATGGTTTAGTTCCCTGAGTCATACAGCAAATTCTCATTAGCTATTTATTTTACATATGGTAATATAAATTTCTGTGTTTCTCTCTCCATATACCTCACCCTCACCTGCCGCCCCTCTCCCTGTGTCCATAATCTATTCTTTATGTCTGTTTCTCCACTGCTGCCTTGGAAATAAATCCATCAGTACCATCTTTCTAGATTCCATATATATGTGTCAGTATATGTTATTTATATTTTTCTCTCTGACTTACCTCACTCTGTATTATAGGCTCTAGTTTCATCCACCTCATTAGGACTGTCTCAAATACATCCCTTTTTATAGCTAAGTAGATTACGTTGAACATCTGTACCACTGCTTCTTTATCCATTCATCTGTTGATGGACATCTAAGTTGCTTTCATATTCTAGCTTTTGTAAACAGTGCTGCAGTGAACATTTGGGTACATGTGTTTTTTTCAATTTTGGTTTCCTCAGGGTATATGCTTAGTAGTGGGATTGCTGGGTCATATCGTGGCTTTATTCCAAGTTTTTAAAGGAATCTCCATACTGTCGTCCATAGTGGATATATCAATGTACATTCCTACCAGCAATACAAGAGGGTTCCCTTTGCTCCATACCCTCTCCAGCATTTATTTCTTGTAGACTTTTTGATGATGGCCATTCTGACTGGTGTGAGGTGGTATCTCATTTTAGTTTTGATTTGCATTTCTCTAATAATGAGTGATGTTGAGCATTTTTTTATGTATTTGTTACCCATCTGGATGTCTTCTTTAGAGAAATGTCTGTTTAGATCTTTTTTCCCCACTTTATGATTGGGTTTTTTGTTTCTGGTATTGAGTTGCATGAGTTGCTTGTATATTTTGTAAATTAATTCTTTGTTGTTGATGATACTTGTTTTTGACTTGCTTTTATGAGTCTTCTAATTCTGCAAATGTAAAGCATGAGATATACAAAATTGTATGAGACACAAGATTATCATTTATGCCCAGAGTTTTAGTTTTCATTATTATTGTTGCTTTTTCATTGTTGTTATGGTTGTCTTGCTGCCAGTATGTGCAAGGGCAAGGGTTGAGTGACTATATTTAATTATTGAACTGGGTTGGGTTTTGCTTTGGTTGCTATAATATTTGGTGAGCCATTATTAAAGTTCCTCCAGCAGTAGGTTGCTGTTATATTGCGCACATGATGAGGCCTGAGGCTCTGAAGGGTATATGTCATTATGCTTGTTGCACATTTCACATTTAGCAGTCTCAGTACACCAGTGTCACAGACAAGCTGTCTTTACATCTTGCTGCTCTCCCAGCCATAGAACACCATGGCTGTGCTAATTATAACTAGCACAAAATTCATGTTGGAGGCTGGAAGATAACTCATGGCACTCATGAGCCAGTCAAATTCAGACATAGGGAGTCCTCAGCACTCCCTTTCACTCACTTGGAAGCCAGACTATGCCTTTTATCTGTATTAAGTTTTCCCAAGAAAATATTTAGTGCCTCTCCTCAGTGGTAGCAAGTCTCTGCTCTGTAGCATTGAAAGTATTTTATCCTACACGGGGGGCTTCCCTGGTAGCTCAAACAGTAAAGAATTCAACTGCAATGTGAGAGACTTGGTTTAATCCCTGATCAGGAAAATCCCCTGGAGAATGGAATGCCTACCCACTCCAGTATTCTTGCCTGGGAAATCCCAAGGACAGCAGAACCTGGCAGGTACAGTCCATGGGGTCGCAAAGAGTCAGACATGACTGAGTGACTAATACTTTTTACCCTCCACATGTGTGGACAATTTTGCTTCCCTTTCATTGGGAGCCCTGTATCTTTCCCTGAGACCACTGGCTGGAGGTTTTCTCACTCTCCACAGCAGTAGTCATCTCTGCATCCATTACTCTAGAACCCTTGACCCCCAAATATTTCCATTCCTCTGATGAGATGGAAATATTTTACTTCTCCACTTCCTCCCATAATCAGAATTCCTTTTGCTGGAAAAGGTCAAGATCAAGGGAGGGTACCATGGAATTTCTTGAGTTTCTCTAAAGGCTGATGTGTTTTTTTCTACCTGTCCCTCTGAAACAGTGGACTTTTGTCTCTTTTATGGTACCAGACACTTGCCTAGCCCTCCCTCAGCCACTTATGATTTTCTATTCCTTGTAGAGAAGTAAGTGTTCATGTAATTGTATATTGTTCATATTGATTTTCTTTATTTCAATAATGATGAGTTGAATTGTATTATTATTTTCAATTTAAGTGTCTTGCAATTCTGATGTTTTTATATTTCTTAAGTCCCAGCTTGGCATTTTAGCACTAAATTGAGTGCAGATAGTCATCAGTTATGTCAATAAAGTATTTTGATTGAGAATAAAGGTGCTGGTGTATTTGGGATATTGGTATATTTTGGAGAAGGAAATGGCAACCCACTCCAATATTCTTGCCTGGAGAATCTCAGGGATGGGAGAGCCTGGTGGGCTGCCATCTATGGGGTCACACAGAGTTGGACACGACTGAAGCAACTTAGCAGTAGCAGCTGTATCATATTGTAAAACCCCATCTAGACTTAACAAGAAATGGCTCCTCAAGTATTCCCATTCAACAAAATACCATTCTTAATGCTTATTATCATATTCCTATGTTGCTGTAATAATTACCTCCCTCATCTTCCTCATTTCATGTTCTCTTCCTTCAAAACATTTCCTTAAAATGTACTTTGACTGAGTAGTCTATTTTGAACAATGGTGGACCATATTTTCCTCACAGACTCATCAGAGTCAATCCTGCCTAAATTCTAAGTAATTTCTTAGAATTTCCTTTCAAATCCAAGTAAAGGTTAAAGATTTCCAATAAATCTCTCTTATGCAGCAGTAAGTACTTACATCATTACCTGTCCTTTTTTTACTCAAGCTCAAAAATATATTCTGATTTGAAAACATTCAAGTACATTTTTTTTCAATCTGAGTATAAAATATTTTAATCTGAAAATAGTACCCTAAATTAAAAACACCTTCTTCCCGAGACACTTAAATATTTTATGTAATTCTTGTGTTTATCCACAATCTAGCATGAGAAGAACACCATCATTATCATTATAACCTGATACTTCTGCTTGTGTTAAAAACAATGGTAAATAGTCATTGAGAAACTACTATATACCAGACACCATGATTCATTTGATATACATCACATTGTAAGAACTGAATAACTAGGTACTATTATTATCCCTATTTTACAGTTAAGCATATTAGGTCTTTGAGATATAAAGTAATTGGCCCAATAGCACAGGGAACATTGGAATTGTGAAATTCTCACCATGCTGGGCATATGATAGGAAAATCAATTCTTGTGAAATGGCTTAACAAGTCATCTTAGGTGTCAGAAGACTTTCTGGTACTGGGCTGAACTTCAATATAACTCTGAGATTGTGCTCAATGTGGGATACAGTTTTCTGTATCATTTGCTTCACCTTATAATGCTTTATTGAAAATGATATATTGAAATTTCAAGTTAGACACTTCAGCAAATTAAATTTATTTTCCAGGATTATAAATTTGTGTTAAATATAAAAATGTTAAATAATATCTCTAATTAGATTAACAAAAAATAACTCTGATATTTAGTTATAATAACTAAAGAGGCCATGCAGTTTTCTTTCTTTTTCTCACTTTTACTCTCTTGCCCTCTCTTTTTTAAATATTTCTAGATTCTTTTAAAAGAATTCTATGTAAAGTGAAAGTGTTAGTTGTTCAGTTGGTTCTGAGGTTTGGGGATCAATGGACTGTACCCCACCAGGATTCTCTGTCCATGGGATTCTCCAGGCAAAAGTATTGGAGTGGGTTGCCATTCCCTTCTCCAGGAGAACTTCCTAACCCAGGGATCAAACACGGGTCACCTGAATTGCAAGCAGATTCTTTACCATATGAGCCACTAGGGAAATCCTTTTTAGAATTCTGTTAAGTATGGACTGTTTTAGAATTTTTAGAATTCTATAAGTATGGGCAATTTTTGGATCTCAGTAAATACATGAATCTGAAAATTAACCAAATATCCAAAGAAAGTGCTTCACTTAGGATGACATATTTTTTTTATTATAATTAGGGATGAATATAGCAAACTGCAGCTTGTACTTGTGTAAGGCTCCAGCAGCAGGAAGGGTTCCACCTAGAATTTCTGCTCTGCAGTCAGGAATCTCAACCACCTGTATCCATGGGAATCCTTCGGAGCCTGACCAAACACAGATCCATTTGAAGAGAAACTGTGAAGGTTATAGCTTTGCCAAAGGTGCTTAAAGCCCTTCAATGTTTCTCCATTTTCCCCAGATGTTTTCTTTCAAATAGAATTATTTATTAGAATGTATTGCTTGAGGAAAACAAATACCAAGATCTTCTGGTAAATATTTTTTAAGAGAGAAGATTTATTTCATGTTTAATTTATTTAGTTAATACTGTAGCTAACACTTCATGCCCAACACATGTTTTTTAATCTTCTAAAAGTAGGAGAACCAGTTGTCTCTTGGGTAGCTTAGCTTAGAAAAATATTAAAAAGAAATAATCCCCAGAAGAAGTTTCTTGATCTTGTCATTAATGTCATTCTGTCATTAAATCAGGTTTCTATAGCACCTCATGAAATGCAAATATAAACTGGGCTTAGATGCTTTATTTGAAGTACTTAATTACTATTAGAAAAAAAATAATGGCTATCAGATAAGGAAGTCTAGTCAGCATTATTTAAATTAAATTCTATTCTTTGTCTCATTTCCTTCACTATTTTACATATATGAGCTATACGGCAATGTGATGTTGGTTTGCTAAATGGTGCTTTTGCACACTTTGTTAGTAAAATAAGAATATAATACTAATGATAAACAAAATTGGCTAGTTTCATAATTATTTCCAGACAAATCTCATTGAAAATGGGAATTGTTTATAGCTTTCTTTTACTCTACATTGGGAAATCTTGAATGACCTTATCTGAAAGTAGGGTTCTTGAAATCTTAAGTATATGCAAGCATGTGAAATAGCATCACTACACTATAAAGTATATTCTATTTTTTGTTAACTGTGCACTTTTAATCTGGTAAAATAAACCTAAAATAAAATGTATTTTTTAAACATTTTAAAAAGGCATAGTTCTGTGGCATTCTTAATATTCACATTGTTGTGCAACTATCACCACCATCCAACTCAAAAATCTTTTTAATTTTCCAGCTAGAACTCTGTCCATTAAGCACTGACTCCTCATTCACTCCTTCCCCCAGCTCTTGGTTACCACCATTCTGCTTTCTGTCTGTATACATTTGATTACATTAACTGACTCATGTTATATGATACAATACTTTATGATTGGCTTATTTCACTTAGCATATTATCTTCAAATTACATCCATATTGTAGTATGTGTCACTTTTTTTTAAGGTGGCATAATATTCCATTGCATATATATACCACATTTTATATATCTATTTATCTGTTCATAAACACTTGAGTTGGTTCAGATCTTTGACAGTGAACATGAACGCAAAAACAAATGTACATGTCCCTACTTTTAATACAAAGTGAATTGTACATTTTAAAACTATATCAAAATAGAAAAGCAAAACATTAGTAAAAGATTAGAGATTAGTTATAGGGGAAAAGAAGAGTAATTGAAAAAAGTCAATAATCAGTGTAAGAATTTCANTGGAAAGCAGTATGTAGATAATTTTCAGATGTGGTAATATACCTACCTATGAGCTGGCATTTCTGTTCCTTTATTATTCTAGTTTTATAAAGGTATATGCAATCTGACAGTTTTGTAATGTTGCTTATAAGCTGAAATGTGACTTTTGTTTGAATACATTATCCTTGAGAGCCAGAAGAGTGTTACTGAGGGCAATTATAACTTAATATATGATATCAGTCTCCTAAACTTAGAAGAAAAAAAAAAGTTATTTTTGAGGCTCAATTATATCATCCAATTAAATTGTCATTTAAAAATATTTGCAATCACAATAAGATAGCTAATTAAAAAACAATAAATAACATTTGCAATTGTGTGAAAATGTGCAGTATAAAGGATAAATCTGAAAAATATGGGAAACATCTGTACACTAAAGTCTACAAAATATTGCTGAAAGAAACTAAAATCATTTAAGCATATGGAGTCATAGGTATGATACTCAATATTAAGATGTCTAATATTCTAAAATTAATCTATAATGATAACCATCAAAATTCTAGATAAATTTAAAAAGAAATAGACATCATGATTCTAAAATTCACATAGAAATGTGAAGGACCTAGCATCTAGAATGCCAAATCACTTTCAAAGAGATCAAATCATCACTAACACCACCTGATTTTAAGACTTATTATGTTATAGCAATGTTAGTGTAGTACCAGAGTAAAGATAGAAAACAGATTAAAGGAGCAGCATAAATAATTCAGAAATATATATACAGGCACTGATTTTCAACAAAGGTTCAAAGGCAGTCCATGACATAAGAATCATATTTTGAACCAATGATGCTGAAACATCTAGATACCCATAAACAAGTGAATAAGAGAGTATTTTAAAGGGGAACTGGGAAGCTTTTGTTTGCATTTTATATTTCTTCTTGATTTTGTCTTGAGAGGTTGTACTAGGTAATTCTTTCTAGATGTTTATGCAACTGGGAAGCTTTTGAAGTGATAGACGTATTCATTACCTTATTCATAGAATGATTATTTAATGAGTTTATGCATACTGCAGTTTTCATCTTGTACACTTCACATATGTACAGTGTGTTAGTGTGATATGTCAATTATACATATAAAAGCTATAAAATGTCCTTGTGAAATGCATTTAGTATATACACCTTACTATATTTAAAGAAAAACAGATTTAAAATACAAGAAAAGGTTTAATTTATAAAGTAAAAAATCAAGTAAAAATATATAGGCCAGAGGTATAAGTAGTATTTTTTTTTCAGTGCATTCTAAGCTTGTCTTACTATTGAGGGCCATTTGTATGTGTAGCAGTTAAACAATGAGAATTTTTGTCTGGTATAGAAGAAAATGATTTCTAGTCAATGGGACAGATAACTTCCAAGGATTATGGCTTCTGGTCTTATTGGTCACAGATTGTATTTAAAGTTAACCTGAAACTGACTGTAAACAACTGATTCTTAAGTGTTCCTTGGAATGATTTTAACATGTTCCTGGAACCCTCATCACTTAGTACATTTAATATTATTTTTAATATGTTCTTACTTTATATTTTGACCAGAGTCATAATTTTACCTCTTTGGAAATGATGCTTTAGCAAATAAAATAATTAAATAAGAAATTAGAAAAATAAAATAAATATTTTGTTTTTTAATGTTTCAACTGTTGAGTGATTCCTGGGTTCTCCAGGTGGTGCTAGTGGTAAAGAACCTGCCTACTAATGCAGGAAACATGAGAGTTGGGTTCCATCCCTAGGTGAGGAAGATCCCCTGGAGGAGGACATGGCAACCCATTTCAGTATTCTTACCTGGAGCATCCCATGGAGAGAGGGGCCTGGCAGGCTATAGTCCATAGGGTTACACTGAGTCAAACATGACTGAAGCAACTTATCATGCACACACATGACCTCTGGTATACAGTTAAATTCAAATTTCATTCAAGATAGTAAGTGCATAATGAATTACATTAATAACAAAAAAAAATGACTCTTGAAAAGTGTTAAAAACTTGTAGAGCTAGGATCCGATGCTGTGCTCTTTTTGCATAAAATATCCAAGGAAGTTTTCTTTGATCATTATTCATATCTGCAGTATAGTAGATAGTACCCAATACTTTAAAAATAAATACATCATTAGACAGCAGTACAATAAAAAGGCTAGATGCATGGATCTATTATTTTGTCTGAATTTTAATCAGTATGAAGAATAGTACTACTTTTATATTCTATTATACTGACAAATTGCAATGCAATGACCATCCACTTTACACTTTGGAAATGCCAGTTTCAAATTTCCAACTTCCACCAAATTTTCAGGTATGAGTTCAACTATAGTATCTTACCATCAGCCACATTCCTATCAACTTAGAAACCATTTTTTTTCTTTAAACACATTGTTTTCAGTAAAAGAAAACATCGCTTTCTCATGTTTTAACAAAAATCTTTAGCTTCATGCATTTGCTACTAGAAGGGAGATGTTAACTTGAACGAAATTACTCTCACATAACTTATGGTGGAAAAAAGTTTTCTCTTTTATCCTCACATTTATAATTTTTATTGAAGGAGTTTATTTATTCAAGCCAATGTAGTATGGTGTTTAAAAGTATAAGCTCTGAAATAAGACATGTTTCAAGTCTATTACAATTCCAAAAAAATCTAAAATTTATTCTGTTATATATTTAAATTTGTATAGTTTANGAGCGTTCCAGAAAAACACCTACTTCTGCTTTATTGACTATGCCAAAGCCTTTGACTGTATGGATACAAGAAACTGTGGAAAATTCTGAAAGAGATGGGAATACCAGACCATTGGATCTGCCTCTTGAGAAATCTGTATGCAGGTCAAGAAGCAACAGTTAAAACTGGACATGGAACAACAGACTGGTTCTAAATTGGGAAAGGAGTATATCAAGGCTGTATATTGTCACCCTGCTTATTTAAATTCTATGCAGAGTACATCATGAGAAATGCTGGGCTGGATGAATCCCAAGCTGAAATCCAAATTGCCAGGGGAAATATCAATAACCTCAGATACGTAGATGACACCACCCTTTTGGCAGAAAGTGAAGAGAACAAAAGAGCCTCTTGATGAAAGTGAAAGAGGAGAGTGAAAAAGTTGGCTTAAAACTCAACATTTGGAAAACTAAGATCATGGCATCTGGGCCCATCACTTCATGGAAAATAGATGGGGAAACAATGGAAACAGTGACAGATGCTATTGCGGGGGGGGCTCCAACATCACTGTAGATGGTGACTGCAGCCATGAAAATAAAAGATGTTTGCTCCTTGGAAGAAAAGTTATGACAAACCTAGACAACATATTAAAAAGCAGAGACATTACTTTGCCAACAAAGGTCCATCTAGTCAAAGTTTTTCCAGTAGTCGTGTATGGATGTGAGAGTTGGACCATAAAGAAAGCTGAATGCTAAAGAATTGATGCTTTTGAACTGTGGTGTCGGAGAAGACTCTTGAGAGTCCCTTTGACTGCAAAGAGATCCAGCCAGTCCATCCTAAAGGAAATCAGTCCTGAATATGCATTGGAAGGACTGATGCTGAAGCTGAAACTCCAATACTCTGGCCACCTGACTGGAAGAACTGACTCATTGGAAAAGACCCTGATGCTGGGAAAGATTGAAGGCAGGAAGAAAAGGGGATGACAGAGGATGAGATTGTTGGATGGCATCACCAACTCGATGGACATGAGTTTGAGCAAGCTCTGGGATTTGGGGCTGGACAGGGAAGCCGGGCGTGCTGCAGTCCATGGAGTTGCAAAGAGTCAGAGATGATTGAGTGACTGAACTGAACCAAATTGAAATAGTACATACATATACCTGTATGTAGAATATGTGTGTGTGTGTGTATGTAGTATATAGTATATATATATATGTAAGGGGTGAATTCTCAGGTTTCTCTAGTGGTAAAGAACCCTCCTGTCAATGCAGGAGACACAAGAGACATAGGTTGGAAACATCCCCTATAGAAGGGCATGGTAACCTACTCCAGTATTATGGCCTGGAATATCCCATGGAGAGAGAAGCCTAGTGGTCTACATTCCATAAGGTCGCAAGGAGTGAGACACAGCTAAAGTGACTTAGCATGCAGCTCACATTATATAGTAATGTTTGTGCATCTGTAATAACATTGTGAGGCTGGTATTGAATTAAAGCATCTATAGGTCCCAGTACAAAGTCACAGAAAGCCTTGGTAGTAAGCAAGCCCTCTACATACTTTTGAGGAAATCTTGGGCTTCTCCTTTCCTGATTGTCTAGTGAACTGAGAACAGTATATTTGTAAGGTTTCCCCCAAGTGAACTGTTTAATACTGATGGATTAAGAGAAACTAGTAAATCTTCTAGTGGTTTCAAGAGACTTGAACATAAATTGTAAAAATATGTCATTTAATGTGAATTGGTATGCCCACAGGCCATTTGCTGAATGTCCCTGTTGGCTCAGAGGTTAAAGCGTCTGCCTTCAACGTGGGAGACCCGGGTTCGATCCCTGGGTTGGGAAGATCCCCTGGAGGAGGAAATGGCAATCCACTCCAGTATTCTTGCCTGGAGAATCCCATGGACAGAGAAGCCTAGTAGGTTACAGTCCACGGGGTCGCAAAGAGTCGGACACGACTGAGCGACTTCACCACCACCCACCACCCACATCTGCAAGAGAGGCTGGGAAGCTAGGCCAAATCCAGAGAAAAGGCGGAATGAAACCAACAAACAAACAACAACAGCGAAACCTGAAGGAGGAGACCTGCTTCAAGCACATAGCTGGTTTTGAAAAGATGTGGTCAGGAGTCTAGAGAGGTGGACTGAACATTTGAAGGGCAAAATTGTGTTTCTCACAGTTTTTAGGTCTGAAAGAAGTAAATCTATAAACTTTTAATTAAAACCTGGGAGGATCACAATCTAGAAAAGTGAAGTAGAAGCTCATTAGTCTCTCTAAAATGGCAAAAATACACAACATAACTCAATGCCTAAGTATTATGAGGTTGTTATTTACTATTTCCAAGCCTCCTTGATGGTTGATCAGGGGTCTTGTATACACAAAGCTCACCTTACAGTCTAACATATCTAGATATAAAGAGGCAAGAAACTATCACTGATAAGAGGAAATAAAAACAATAGAAGCAGACCCACAAATGACTCACAGGCTATATTTGGAGGACAAAGGCTTTAAAATAACTATAATCAATATGTTAAATCAAAATACATAAAAATGGACAAACCAAATGAATACACTGGTCAGTTCAAAAGAGAATTTAATTGTATAAAAATAGTCAAACAGATAACTTGAAAAAGAGATAAAGAAGTGTATCTGTCCTGGATAGGTAAACTGATATTAGGTTTGACCTCCTTCTCTAAAGGACTAGAAAAACAAAGAAAATATTTATTTTTAAACATTGAACAGCTGGAATTCCAAGGGCCTGCCAAGTTCTCCTTAAGGACATTTTCCAGAATTCAACACAAGGAGAGAGAAACCAAGCTGAACAAGATCATTTCATTAAGATGAAGAAATGGAGTTTGGAGTTTCAAAAATCTGAGCTAGCTGGATTTCCAGGGAATACTGAAGAAGAGAGGTACGTAGACAAAAAAGCCAGAAATCTACATAGAAAACAATTAACATTTATCATCTTAAGAAATATTCACATGCTTATCAAACTACAGATAATGATGTTGGGGAAATTTTAAAAGATACTTTCACATGAACTCCAATTAAGCACACCCCATTAGAATATGTAGACCATATAAACATAGACTTTCTCTTATTTCTTTGCTAAAATGTGAAAGTGGCTCAGTCGTGTCTGACTCTTTGAGACCCCATGGACTTGACAGTCCATGGAATGCTGCAAACCATAATACTGGAGTAAGTAGCCATATTTCCCTTCTATAAGGGATCTTCCCAACCCAGGGATCGAAGCCAGGTCTCCCACATTGCAGGAGGATTCTTTACCAGCTGAGCCATCAGGGAAGCTCATTTCTTTGCTGAGTCACCAATGAATTCAATATTGCTCTGTACAGAGTATCATTGAGAAGTTGTTATGTGAAGCGCAAATAATTGTGCTGTTGTTTAAGTATACAATTATGCCCTGTAATATTATGGGCTGCCTTTCCTAGTCTCCATTTTCAACCTTAGGGATTTTCAACTTTCTAAAATAATATTCTCACAAAAATTGACTTACCCAGGTCATATAGATATTGATTAAAAACCAGGGTTCAAATTTATATCTCCTGAAACTTTACCCAGAAGTGTTTCACTACATTACACTTATTGCCATTGTTGTTTAGTGCTAAGTCATGTCTGACTCTTTTGTGACCCCATGAACTCTAGCCCACCAAGCTCATCTGTCCATGAATTTCCCAGACAAGAATACTGGAGTGGGTTGCCATTTCCTCCTCCAGGGGATCTTCCCAGTCCATGGATCAAACCCACATATCCTTCATGGGCAGGCATATTATTAAACACTGAGTCAGTAAGAAAGCCCACGTTATAATTTTATACTAGATTACAATTTATGTACATTTATCAATAAGCACAAACCATTGGTTCACTTAATAAACACACCCAAATCAAGATGGTTCTTTTCAGACTATCAATATAAAGGGACCCATGGAAAGCCCCTTCAGAAAGAAAAAAAAATTACACAGCTGTATATGATGATGATTGACTAAAACTTTGTGGCATTTTTCCACATATTTTATAGAAGTAAACATGATTTTCTTCTCAACTTGCCTGTATAAATGTTTGTTCCATTACTGAGTAACCAAAACTTGCTTATGTTTTACATGGTAGGCATGTTTGCTTTTTTACTTAACAAGTAAGTTACTGTTGATAATGTTTCCTCAAATAAGATATCAGCCAATTTTTTTTCCATTTGTTATTCATTAGGAAAGCACATATGATAAACAAAATTTCAAAAATTATAAAATGTGTAGATTTTTTTCAACAAATAATTACAAATGCTATTCAGTTCAGTCGCTCAGTCGTGTCTGACTCTTTGCGACCCCATGAATTGCAGCATGCCAGGCCTCCCTGTCCATCACCAACTCCGGAGTTCACTCAGACTCATGTCCATCGAGTCAGTGATGCCATCCAGGCATCTCATCCTCTATCATCCCCTTTTCCTCTATACTCTGGTCTATATTGATAAATGATATTTTCATTTTTTACAGCTAGATTAATTCAAATATTTAAAAAATCATAACATTTGTAAGTAGAAAAAAAGTCAAATTAAATTTTGATTGCTGGGTTGTGCTGTGCTTAGTTGCTCAGTCCTGTCCAACTCTGAGACCCCATGGACTGTAGCCCTTCAGGCTCTGTCCTTGGGGATTCTCTATGCAAGAACACTGGAGTGAGTTGTGATAACTCCTCCAGGGTATCTTCCCTACCCAGGGATTGAATCCAGATCTCCTACATTGCAGGCAAATTCTTTACAGTCTGAGCCACCAACAAAGCTCTAAAATTTGATTAGCTGCATTTAAACAAATTATATAATCAAATTTGAGAACTTACATACATATTGCTGCTAAAATGACTTTAGGAACACGTGCACACCAGTAAACTGAGTAAAAGCATTGAACACAGTTGACATAACATATCTCTGACACGTGTGGGTGGCTCTGTGTCATTTTAGGCACTCATGTTCCCTTTTCCTGATGACACTTTCTCCAGTTTACTGCTCAAATATCTCACAAGATTTTCTTTTCACTTTTTATTTTTCCTTTTTAAAAGTTATTGTTTAAGATTGCTATATTGTTCACCTGGCTTTTTGCAATAAGCACCAACATTATTGTTTTTACCTTTGATGTATGATTTAATAGTTTAATATCTGTACAACTACCATTGTTAACTTTTTAAAATTTATTACATTGCAACTGTACACATCTTTCAAATATCTTCTATTTCTAAAGAAAGAAAATCCAGACTTCTGAGTCATGCAAACCAGGTACATCAGATGTTACTTCTGTCTACTGTCCTATTCTTCTTTTATTATACCTACCCTACCCTTTCTGTACAGTTTGTCTAGATTTCTTAGGATAGATTATTTTATCTCTCAAAGCATGATTTCTTAGCTAAGCATAAAAACTAGTGACCTGAGGTGCTTGTTTGTATTTCTCTTTTCTTCAGTACACTGAGAATCATTTAAGATTAACAAGATATGCTGTTTATTTATGCCTTAAAATGCATTTAATGAACAGACTATAGTAAATACTCCATGAAAGTCATTTTGATTAATTAATGTAAGAACATATGTAAAAAAGTTTGAGCATATGTGCATGACATACAAGATCTAAACTTATTTTCACATAATTTTAAAAATAAAAGTGTAAAGAGCAAGCATTAAGCTAAATATAATCACCCATGTAAATCCTTTTGTTTCATCAGTGTTTTTGTGGCATTTTTTATAAGACATTAAACTGAAACAATAGTAAATTTTCAAATCATCTCGCCAATTTACAGGATCATTAAATATAGAAAAGCCATGTAAATAATATTCTTAGACAATATTGATTTTTCAAAGTTTTCATCAAATATTATTAAGTATTCTTGAATTATTCACTCTACCAGCATTCTCAACATAGGGCATTCTCCTTAGAGCATCATATTTTTAGAAACTGTAAACAGGTCACCAATTATGCACATAATATGCACTGAAGAAAGCTCATTTTCTTGTATGTTAACAAGTGATTCAGCGAAAGATTGATTATTCTGAGCAATTTCAAGGCTATAACCAGCCCTAATGTCCTTAAAATGAAGTAATTGGAAATTCAGCAACATTTAATTTTGTGATAAGACAATTTAATTTAGAACTTCCTGACTTCTGTGTCTTGACAATTTCAATAGTCAGTAGTGAACTAACCAACTTGGTATAATATAAAAAAAGTAATAATAAATATCAAGTTCAAGTTAGCAGAAGGGAATTCTGTGCATGTGTTTTTCATTTTTCACAAGTTCCCCAAGCTAGAAATTCCCTATCTTCCTATTTACAAAAGTCATACAAATACTAAATTAAGATAAAATAACCCAAATACATAGTCACCCTTTAAAAAGGTTTCATCTCATGAAAAATATTTTCAGATATTATATAAATATATACATTTTAGATATAAATATGTATGTGAATCTGCTCTATAACAGTCATAGATTTTTAATATTTAATAAGCCTCTTATTTTAGAAAAGTTTTTTATTTGCAGAAAATTTTCAAGGATGGTTCAGACAGTTCCCATACCCTGATCCAGTCTGAGAATGCACTGAGGGATGCCAACTTCACTAAATCTGGTGTTAGTCCTTTTTAAAGTAGGACTGCCAGAGGTAGTCACAATACTTGGCTTGTTAATAGCAATGGGGATGATAGGTCCCCAAAGTAATAGAGGTCAAATGGAAGCCCTTAACTGCCTGAAGCCACAGTGCCACATTTATCAGAGTATTGACAAGCTTGCAGGTGCTTCCATGAGACTACACCTGCAGAGAGTTCTAGAGATGGTTAATATGAACACAATGATGTTACTGGGGTAAGATACATGTAGTGAGTGAAGATGCTGCTTAACATTTGCAAGTAGAAGAAAGCATGAATTTAAGAGCAAAATGTTTATGGCAACTTCTGTATTACTAAGTCACAGTACTTCCTTAGTCGGAGCCAGTATTCAGATACAAAAATTATTGATTGAAAACATAGTCAGCTCCCAAGAGACATGACCCCACAACACTGCAGCAAGTATATCTTATGATGATTATTCCAAGCTTGCACCCATATAAATCTATAGCCATTTATTTCATCAAACTTATTATTTGGACAGGGAAACACTAGGACATTTCAAGAATGTTGCATGATGCATCTGAGTTGGTATTGACAACCAGAGATCTGAAGCATTAGTCCTACATCTTCTTAGAGTAGTAGGATCATACAGGGGCCTAATTAATAAGTGGAGTCCCAGATAAAGTACACTGGTTCAGTGATTCACCCACTTGTAGTTTTCCTAGCCCCTAAATGTGTAGTCCTCACACTAGGTCCTTGACGAGTTGTGTAAGAGCTGTCAGAGAGAGAAGGCCAAGTGGAAGCCTCTGAATCTATTCTTCTCACCAGCCAAGAGAGTAAATGTCATATCGCATCTCAGAGTGGAAGAAAATGAAGATGGTGGTCACAAGTTCCACCTTTAAAGATCTGAATGATGTAAGAATGGATGTCCTTATCTTTACATTTAATGGACATGTCTGATTTCTGTAGACATGAGAGGGATCCAGGAGGATGATTATGCAACCAGTGGCAATCCACATCAGACCAGTCCTACAGGACACAGTGTGTTCTTGCTCAAACAGATTAATAAGACCTCAGGTATATGATATGTGGCCAGTGATATGACAAATGTATTGCTTTCTATTTAGAAGAGAGAATCAGAAACAGTATCATTTGTGTTGAATGGATGTCAGTGTTTACTCACAGTTTTAAACAAGGTTTATGCTAAATCTCTTACCCTCTGTTATAATATAGCCATAAAAGATCTAGATCACTTAAATATCCTGAGGAATACCGTACTATCACATAAATGCAATATATCAAGAAAATAATGTTTCTTGACTGGGATTAAGCTAGAGCTGCCTTAGTATGCTAGATGCCATGATGACAGACATTGTTATTCAGTTGCCAAGTCGTGTCCAACTCTTTATAACCCCATTGACTGCAGCATGCCAGGCTTCCCTGGCCCTCACCATCTCCTGGAATTTGCCTAAGTTTATGTCCATTGAATCGGTGATGGCATCCAACCATCTCATCCTGTGTCATCCCCTTCTCCTTCTGCCGTCATTGTTTCCCAGCATCAGGATTTGTCCAGCGATTTGGCTGTCTACACCAAGTGGCCAAATTATTAGAGCTTCAGCTTTAGAATCAGTCCTATCAATGAGTATTCAGGGTTCATTTGCTTTAAAACTGACTGGTTTGTTCTCCTTGCAGTCCAAGGGACTCTCAAGAGTCTTCTCCAGTACCATAGTTCAAAAGCATCACTTCTTCAGTGCTTAACTTTCTTTATGGTCCAGTTCTCACATATGTACATGACTACTGGAAAGACCATAGCCTTGACTATACAGACCTTTGTCAGCCATAAATTGAATAATAAACTCTGCAGTTTCAGGCACTTGTCACATTAACCAAAATTTTAGGGATTCAGTGGTTTGGACTGTGATAGAACAACTCCTCCAAAGTTTAAAAAAAAAGACTGCATCCCTAAGTTTTTACATGTTGGATTGCATATGACATAGTTTTCTCAGTAAAGACTTAGAGTAAAAATTTCCATGTTCTTACACTTACAACAAAGACAGTGTGAATCCTAATCTTACCTAACAAATAATATATTTGTCATTCACCTTTCCTACTTTGAATATACATATAAATATATTCAACACTAAAAGCATATCAAATATCCTTGATTTGATTACAGATGTTATTTTTCTGATTTTAGGTTGTTTTATTTAAAAATTAAAATTTGTTTACTCTGACATTTGTTGGCCTGATTGTCATAGAAAGTTTTGCAGTTTGTTAGAATCTCATTGTGTTTGGATTAGCAAGGACATAGATATCATCATTTACTGCTTTTCCAATTAATTTAACCAATGGAACTGTTATTTCCAAGGGAAATATTTTCCAGTCATTATGGGAAATAGATCAAAGGAGATTTGCTCTTAGTAAAGCAAGGGTAGTAATTAGTTTTCTCTGGGGACTTGGATGTCTCTGGGCCATCTGAGAGCTCCTCAGACCCTGATGAAGTACAGTGATGCCCTTTTTTTAAAATGAAGAAATCTTCATAAGAACAACATAATAGATACTGGCAGAGCTAGATATGGAGGCTTCTTGCTTCTTAATTCTAGTGTTTACATCATATCAGACTTGACAGGCATTCATGATTTCACAATGATAAAAGCTTGAGGGAAAAATATTTCCAATACATATTTCAAAAAATATTAATTTTACAATGATTCATGGTTATAAATGGACCTACCAGGTGGCACTAGTGGTAAAGATCCTGCCTGCCAATGCAGGAAACATAAGAGATGCAGGTTTAATCCCTGGATCAGGGAGATACCCTGGAGGAGGGCATGGAAATACATTCCAGTATTCTTGTCTGGGGAATCCCATGGACAGATACACCTGGTGGGCTACAGTCCATAGGGTCACAAAAAGTGAGACACGACTGAAGCTACTGAAAACACAAACATATACACCACATGGCTATAAACATCCTTTCACACTTGTGGTTCTCATTCCTATAAACGTTTCCTAATACAGCAGTCAGCTCCATAAAAATCATTTCCACTGGTATTTATTCTACTGAAATATAATTATCTTTTACTTTCCTGTCATTATCTACAGTATAACATTAAAACATGACAACTACTGCTTTGTATTTTACCTAATATAGAAATTGGAACTGAATTAGAGCACAAATATTTGTTTAATTAATTAATCTTGTCGTTTCTGCCATTTCTTTTTGCCTGATATAAATAGAAGATATACTAACAAGGAAAGCAATAACTATTTCTTAGTTTTTTGTTTAACTCAATATTTAACAATTTTAAAAGACATAATATTTTATAGAGACTCAATTTTCCATAGCAGTTAATATGTCCTTCTATTCCATTCATCCCATGACCCAAACTCCATTTTCAGACATAGTTTTCAAAGGGTACAATGATTTGTGTGTCCATTTTCAGAACAAATTCTGAGCAATGATGAAGCAAAGCTATTTTGCATTCATAATGGCAATTGGAAGTAGAACACAAAAGCTGTATATAAAACTTAGTTAATAAGCAGCTTTAACTTAAATTTGGTAACGAACAAAGAAAAGATAAAATCTTGTTACTGCTTGTATATTAAGATTTAGGCATGTATATTTAGGCTTGTATATTAAGATTTAGGCATGTGTTTTGTATTTGTGTATGTATAAATAATAGCTTATAATGTACATGTATGTATAAGTAGATTAAAATAATGTGTTATAGAATATTCAAACATAATTAAGAGGTATAAAGATGTGAATTATCACTGGTCTAAAATTTGATTTCATTAAATCTTGAATAGTTTCAGATATGGCCATCATAGAAAGACATGGCTGATATTGTCCTAATCTTACCAGGGATCAGAGCATCATCTTCTATAAGATAGTTACTTTTCTTGTTCTCTCACAGATTTCTTTGTTCATGATCAGAGAATGTATGAATTACTTTTGTGGTTATATAAAATACATTTAAAATTAAGAGTCCTTTATTCGGTACTTCTTGACAATAAATCAGTTCTATTTTTTTTCTCATAGCTATATGTTTGGGGTTGTTTGGAAAGAAATACTTTTGCTGAAAATTCAAATGCATGCAGATTATAGCATGTATAGAGAATAGTTTTGTATAGAATTATGACCTAATCTGTTTCTTGCCCTTGGAACAATGGAGTCCCATGGTCCTTAAAAACAATATTATTTTGAGCCAAGCAAAACTTTTTTTTCCAAAATAACTACCATTCTAGCACTAAATTTCAATATGGATAGCAGAACTATCCTTTTCATACCTTACCCCTAACATCAATAGCAAAGATTAGTTATGAAAACTTAAACATGCTTTTAATTATTAGTATTTAAAGCATAAGCAGCCATTGCTGGGATACATATGACCATAACCATCTTACCCTGTTGCCTTCTATCTTGCCCTTTCAACTCTAAATTAGCTATCAGGAGGTGGTCCTTTGGCATCACTTTGGAAATCCAAGTATGCTATGACTGACACCATTCAATTCTATAACCTGTAAATGTGTGACACTCTCTTTGCATTTTTGGGATTTCTGGTGTTCACTTTTCTGTGAGGATGGTGTCTGCATCTTTATGTCTTGAGGTCATCTTTATTTTCAGAATTCAACACAGAGTGCACTCACTTTAGAGATTTTTCTGTGAAAGCCACTGTGTGAGTTTTCATCTGATTTATTGATCTCTTGGTGGATTAAATAGAGGCACTGTTAACTGTTCTGCTTTCTTTGAATTTCCCTTTGCTCCTTATATCTCTTTTTCATTTATATCCTTTCACTTTTCAGGTACTGTTATTTTTTTCCGCATTTTATGGAAAAATATTTTCCATTTTCTTAAAGCTTTGATATCAAGGGACACCAGGTTTGTCATTAAGAAATTTACCACTTTCAAATTTGTCTGTATAAACCCAGAGGAGCTCAGCCAAACAGTCCCTCAGGGTATCGATGTCTTCCCTCCTATGAACTGAAGGGGAGATGGAAAAGCAAACCAAGAAAACAATGACAAAACATTTCCTACCACAGGGTACAGATCATTATCTTGAGGTCCTTCTCTAATACTTTACACAGTGCTCTGAGAGCTACAGTTCTGCTTCAGCTGTTTAGAGATTCTTGAGGATTTGCTTCTCTGTTTAGAATCTAATTCTGCATCTTCTTATACCTTGTTGCATTTCATTAAGCTTTTTCCTTCGTGTGACTACTGCAGTGTCCTTATGTCACCCAGTTCTATTTGTAAACCATAAGGATTCAGTTTTTTAAACACCCTTCCTCTGACAACCTGGTCTTCTTAGAACATTAACAAACCCTTTTCTATAAATGTGGGCTTCCCTGGTGGCTCAGATGGTAAAGAATCTGCCTGCAGTGCGGGAAATCTGGGTTTGATCCCTGGGTCAGAAAAATCTCCTGGAGAAGAGGATGGCTACCCACTCCAGTAGTTTTGCCTGGAGAATCCTGTGGACAGAGGATCCTAGTAGGGTCCATGGGGTCCATGGGGTCCCAGAGAGTTGGATATAACTGAACGACTAACACTTTCACTTTTCTGTAAATATTAGGTTTCCAACTTTTATAAGTTGTTCACACCTCTTTATAGAATTATGGGCAACTACGTTGAATGGCTTAATAAATATTCATTTAGTTATTTACATATCATATTTGAACTACGTAAACATCACTGAAAAATTATCTTACAATCCTGACTTTGTTTTATAGTTCTAAATATTCTTACCCTTGAAACTTCAGAATACCCAATCAACACATATTTTTCTCTCTAGATATGGTACTCTAAATTTCCTTCTTCTCCTTTGGGGTCTAAATCACCATATCAGATATATACAATATCGTTATTCATTTCCACACATGCAAGTTATGTTTCCCTTGACTGTATTGTCAGCAAGACACATGTACTCATCTTCAGGATTTTCTCCTTGAGTGTAGAATGCTATTTAAATTCTTAGAGAAGGATTCTGAGATTTCACTGTGCATTCCCATTTCTATTGGAGACATTGTAGATGCTTGAACTGTATTGCATTATGTAAATTTCCCAGAAATGTTTAAAAAAGATTTATAGTATTATTTCTTTATCTACAGTGCCAAAATTTAGGTATAAGGAAGGTGTATTCATTTACTGTGAGGTGAAGTGAAGTGTTAGTCACTCAATTGTTTCTGACTCTCTGCGACCCCATGGACTGTAGCCTACCAGGCTCCTCTGTCCATAAAATTCTCCAAACAAAAATTCTGGAACAGGTTGCCATTCCCTTCTCCAGGGGATCTTCCTGACCCAGGGATCAAACCCAAGTCTCCTGCCTTGCAAGCAGATTCTTTACCATCTGAGCCACCAGGGAAGGCCATTCGTTTACTAGGTGTGCCGTAGCAAAAAAAAAAAATAAAAAATAACAAAAAAAACAAAACCCCACAAACTGGGGGGCTTAAAAAAGAGGATGTATTTTCCTCAAAGTTGAAGAGGCCAGAAGTCTGAAGTCAAAGTGTAGGCAGGGTTACTTCCTTGCATACTCCAACTTTAGTTTACGAGTGGCCATCTTTTCCTTTGCGCCTTCACACGGTCTTTCCGCTTGTATCTGTGCCCTAGTCTCTTCTTATAAGGACTCCATTCACATTGAATGATGGTCAACCCTAAAGAGTTTATTTTACTTTTTTAAAGACTTTATTTCTACTAAAACAGTCATATTCCAAAACTGGGGAGGTTAGGACTTCAGTATATGAATTGCCCTGGGAGGGGAGAGGCAATTCAGTCTGCAACAGGAGATCAAATTTCTTCAGCAAACTGTCAGAGACAGACAATTGTAGAACCATGCTGAGTATAAATTCCTTGCAATAGTGTCTCTTGGTAATCATGAACATACAGATTAGGGGGTTTTCACTTCATTAAAATAAAAGAAAACTATCAATTATTTCCTAGCACATACGCCAAATAATCAGTAACAGTTTCTTCCTTAGCATATGCAGTTTATACTTTTCCCCACAAAAAAAAAAGGGCTAAAACAAAAGCATTATCTCTTTGTTTGTTTGTTTGGAATATGCCTTCCAAAATAGGACAATTCTTGAGATGGTTTGATTTATTGAATTCTAACTCTGAAGTAGAATTTATGTAACTGTGCAGATCTCAATCAGTTTAAAATTCAGCTAAAACAATTTTTATTTTTACTATGAGATGACCATTTGCTTATTTGTTGTTTAGTGGCTAAATTGTGTCCAAATCTTTGCCAACCTATGGACTATAGCCCTCCAGGCTCCTTCTATCAGTGTAATTTCCCAGGCAAGAACACTGAAGTGGATTAACATTTCCTTCTCCAGGGAATCTTCCAGACCCATGGATCAAACCCATGACTCCTGCACTGGCAAGCAGATTGTTTACCACTGTGCTTTCAGGGAAGACCCTCATTTGTTTATTGTGTGTGCTTGTGCTTGTGTGCTCAGCCTCTCAGTCATGTCCAACCCTCTCTACCTCATGGCCTATAGCCCACCAGTTCCCGCTGTCCATGTGATTTCTTTTACACTAGAATACTGGAGTGGATTGCCATTTCCTTCCGCAAGAGAATCTTCCTGACCCAGCGTTTGAACCTACAAGTCCTTCATGGACAGGTGAATTCTTTACCATTGAGCCACCAAGGAAGCCAACCAAAACTTCATGTTTAGATTGTAAACTGTAGCAGGCCTTGGGCACATTATAGCTCCTTATTTGCATTAAAAAAATAAATTTGTTGTCATATTGGGTAGACTTGGGCCCATGGTGGTTTAGTCGCTAAATCATGTTTAACTCTTGTGACATCATGGACTGTACTCTGCCAGGCTCCTCTGTCCATGGGATTCTCCAGGCAAGAATACTGAGTGGGTGGCCATTTCCTTCTCCAGGGGATCTTTCCCACCCAGGAACTGAACCTGGGTCTCCTGCATTACAGGCAGTCTTTACCAACTGGGGAATCCCTAGGATTTGAGTCCAATTGTCTAAGTTACCATCATCTGACAACAACTAGGAATTTATCAATGCGTGCTTTCAAGAACTGTAGAGGGCCTAAGATTTTATTTTACCTACAAGAAAATATATTAAATTGACAGTTTCATAATATACTGACAAGATACATGAGATTCCCAGATCTAAGACAAAGATCTTTATTACTCACTGCAGAGCAAAAAGCATAAGCCTTGTGTTCAATGGTGGCTTGCCATGTCTCCTTAGTGTAACAGAGACTTGAATGAAAATATGTGGATACCCCATACACAGTGCATTTGTGTGAGAGCCAAAGAATCTAATGCAGCCTATGGACATTTGATAATATGCTTTAATAAACCTGCTTGATCTTTACCTGGAGGGAGCCCTTTGCTCTGGAAAGTGTTAATAACACTATTTCTGTCATCCAGGTTTTCACTATTCAATTGTTCTTGAACAGACAATGTGAAAAGGAAGTTGTCAGTGCCTTTGCTTGATAAGATGTGAAGAAATATAAGAAAGACATAGAGAATTGTGTCCTGAAATGGAAAAGCTTATATTAATAAAATATATCATGTAACTATCATAACATATAACTTGTCATAGCAAACACCCTCTTCCAACAACACAAGAGAAGACTCTACACATGGACATCAATAGATGTTCAAAACCAAAATCAGATTGTTTATATTCTTTGCAGCCAAAGATGTAGAAGCTCTATACAGTCAACAGAAACAAGACCGGGAGCTGACTGTGGCTCAGATCATGAACTCCTTATTGCCAAATTCAGACTTAAATTGAAGAAAGTGGGGAAAACCACAAGCCCATTCAGGTATGACCTAAATCAAATCTCTTATGATTATACAGTGGAAGTGAGAAATAGATTTAAGGGACTAGATCTGATAGAGTGCCTAATGAACTATGGATGGAGGTTTGTGACATTGTACAGGAGACAGGGATCCAGACCATCCCCATGGAAAAGAAATGCAAAAAAGCAAAATGGCTCTCTGGGGAGGACTTAAAAATAGATGTGAAAAGAAGAGAAGTGAAAATCAAAGGAGAAAAGGAAAACTATAAGAGTCTGCATGCAGAGTTCCAAAGAATAGCAAGGAGAGATAAGAAAGCCTTTCTCAGTGATCAATGCAAAGAAATAGAGGGAAATAACAGAATGGGAAAGACTAGAAATCTCTTCAAGAAAATTAGAGATACCAAGGGAACATTTCATGCAAAGATGGGTTTGATAAAGGACAGAGATGGTATGGACCTAACAGAAGCAGAAGATATTAAGAGGTGGCAAGATTACACAGAAGAACTATACAAAAAACATCTTCATGACCCAGATAATCACGATGGTGTGATTACTCACCTAAGCCAGACATCCTAGAATGTGCAGTCAAGTGGGCCTTAGGAAGCATCACTAGGAAGAAAGCTAGTGGAGGTGATGGAATTCCAGTTGAGCTATTTCAAAATCCTGAAAGATGATGCTGTGAAAATGCTGCACTCAGTATGCCAGCAAATTTGGAAAACTCAGCAGTGGCCAGAGGGCTGGAAAGGTCAGTTTTCATTACAGTCCCAAAGAAAGGCAATGCTAAAGAATGCTCAAACTACCACATAATTGCACTCATCTCACATGCTAGTAAAATAATGCTCAAAATTCTCCAAGACAGGCTTCAGCAATACGTGAACCGTGAACTTCCAGATGTTCAAGCTGCTTTTAGAAAAGGCAGAGGAACCAGAAATCAAATTGCCAACATCTGCTGGATGATGGAAAAAGCAAGAGAGTTCCAGAAAAACATCTATTTCTGCTTTATTGACTATGCCAAAGCCTTTGACTGTGTGGATCACAATAAACTGGAAAATTCTGAAAGAGATGAGAATACCAGACCACCTGACCTGCCTCTTGAGAAACCTATATGCAGGTCAGGAAGCAACAGTTAGAACTAGACATGGAACAACAGACTGGTTTCACATAGGAAAAGGAGTACATCAAGGCTGTATATTGTCACCCTGCTTATTTAAATTATATGCAGAGTACGTTATGAGAAACTCTTGGCTGGAAGACGCACAAGCTGGAATCAAGATTGCTGGGATAAATATCAATAACCCCAGATATGCAGATGACACCACCCTTATGACAGAAAGTGAAGAGGAACGAAAACACCTCTTGATTAAAGTCAAAGAGGAGAGTGAAAAAGTTGGTATAAAGCTCAACTTCCAGAAAACTAAGATCATGGCATCTGGTCCCATCACTTCATGGGAAATAGATAGGGAAACAGTGGAAACATTGTCAGACTTCATCTTTTGGGCTCCAAAATCACTGCAGATGGTGACTGTATCCATGAAATTAAAAGATGCTTAATCCTTGGAAGGAAAGCTATGACTAACCTAGGCAACATATTCAAAAGCAGAGACATTACTTTTCCAACAAAGGTCAGTCTAGTCAATGCTATGGTTTTTCCAGTGGTCATGTATGGATGTGAGAGTTGGACTGTGAAGGAAGCTGAGTGCCAAAGAATTGATGCTTTTGAACTGTGGTGTTGGAGAAGACTCCTGAGAGTCCCTTGGACTGCAAAGAGATCCAACCAGTCCATCCTAAAGGAGATCAGTCCTGGGTGTTCATTGGAAGGACTGATGCTGAAGCTGAAACTCCAGTACTTTGGCCACCTCATGCGAAGAGTTGACTCATTGGAAAAGACCCTGATGCTGGGAGGGATTGGAGGCAGGAAGAGAAGGGGACGACAGAGGATGAGACGGCTGGATGGTATCACCGACTCGATTGACATGAGTTTGAGTGTACTCTGGGAGTTGGTGATGGATAGGGAGGCCTGGCGTGCTGCAATTCATGGGCTCGCAAAGAGTCAGACATGACTGAGTGACTGAACTGAACAGAAGTGATCTTGTAACTGCTTAGCAACAGTCTTGCATCATCTAGTATTTACCCACTCCGAGAAACTTTGGTCCAAAATAGTCAATAGCTTATCCTTCCTTTAGTGCTGCTTTTCAACCAGGTTTGAATGATTGAAAACTAAGCTATATCTGAAGTATTCAACCAAAAATGTAGTATGTTACAGCATTAGTAATTATTGTAATAGTATATTTGATTCATGCACATCCCTCTGTAAAAAGCAAATAGTAATTTCTCCATTTTCAAAATTCATGTGTGTAGTAGAATGCATAATTTAGTTAATCTGTTCTTATTGAAAGTAAAATTTGGATAAGGTCATATGTAAATAATTTTTGTTCTAATAGTCTTAAGTTTTAGTTAGAGCATGGTAACTGTTTAGGAAGTACATTCCTTATTGTGTCTATTTAACAATAAACTATAATTTGTAACTGATTAGATATTTGGGCAAGAAAGCTACTAGTTTCCCTATTTCTGTATGCACATATCTAATTTCATGTTGAATTCATAACGGGCTGTTTGTATGCCACACAATTAGATGCTTTCAACACAACTGTCTTTTACTTAAAGCTTCTGAGGTCAGCAAAAACTTCTGAGGTCAGCAGTGTTGTTGATGTAATTTTGTTGACCAGAAGAGCCAACTAATGGGATAGTGATGAATGATACAATATCTCATTATTGGATGAAATTACTTGAAGCTGGAAGTGATAGCTTTTTGTTTTTGTTTTTAATTTTTTTGTTTTGGGAGGATTTTAATATTCATGGGAGAAATTTGTTAGTTTTCACTGCTGGTCTGTAATAACATTTGTAATTTTTTTCAAGTTGTAGTTAATAAGTCTCACTTAGTTATCTGCTGTCAATTCAACTAGACCTTAACATTATATGTTGACTGAGCCGTATGTCAACATATTGTGTCAACAACTATATGTTTGTTTTTCGTTATTTAATGTGAAATTGGTTCATTCTGGATACCACATTTTTCTGAAGGTAACTCAACAATGCTTCCAAACATTTCCTCTGTTCCTTGTTATTTTATATAGCAAAATAAAGATTGTAGAAAAAATTATCTAAACATGTCCTCATAAATGTATTACACATTAATATAGGTTGTTTGGTTTCATAAATCTAAATCTCATGCACAGGAAAATAAATATTTTAAAATTCCCCAATTTTGTTGAGGGTTCAAGTTATTTTATTTTTTATTTTTAATTATTGAGAGTCAATCTGACACTATAGCTTTGATCTAAAATCTTCTGGGTTACCAAGAATCAAAAGTGTTACAGCCTTTATGTGTTTTATCACATAGAATTTATCACTTTAATATGATAATGGGTCAGTCTCCACTCAAACAGTGCCAAAGCATGACATTTTTACAATCTCCATTACCTCTGCAGTACACTTAAATTTGATTTATACTTACTGTTTTATGGCATGTTTGTCCTTATGAGGCACTGAACAATGAGATAAAGAATATTAATGTAATTGGCTTTCAGAATAAGTAAATATCTTGGTTGTCATATTTTAGATACGCAATGCTGACAGCAGCAGCAAAAATATCAGGTTGCACAGGAAGAGAAAAGCATCATTTGCTTCTTCAAAATGTAAAATATAGAGGCTAACATACAGAAACAACCTGGAAAAGATGAGGGTAAACAGTACTTTTAAGAAAAAAAAGGAGAATATAAAATGGAATTATATAAATTATAAGATCATGTGTATATAATATATATAGGTTATATATGCATATGAGAGAGATCAAGAAATTAAAAACATAAATTATTTGAAAATATTTTGTTATACAGTTGCTAAGTCATGTCTGACTCTTTGTGACCCCATGAACTGCAGCACTCCAAGCTTCCCAGTCCTTTACCATGTCCCTGGAGTTTGCTCAAACTCATGTCCATTGAGTTGGTGATACCATCCAACCATCTCATCCTCTGTCATCCCCTTCTCTTCCTTCCCTCAATCTTTCCCAGCATCAGGGTCTTTTCCAATGAGCTGGCTCTTTGCATCAGGTGGACAAAGAATTGGAGCTTCCACCTTCAGCATCAGTCCTTCCAGTGAATATTCAGGGTCAATTTTCTTTGGGATTGACTGGTTTAATCTCCTTACTGTCCAAGGGACTCTCAAGAGTCTTCAACACCACAGTTTGAAAGCATTAATTCTTCAGCACTCAGTCCTCTTTAGGGTCCATCTCTCACACCTGTACATGACTACTGGAAATATCATACCTTTGACTATAGATATCTTGGTCAACGAAGTGATGTATCTGATTTTTATTATGCTGTCCAAGTTTGTCATAGCTTTATTTCCAAGGAACAAGTGTCTTAAAATATGTAGGAATGAGAATAATTTTATTTTAAAATATGTAGGAATTAGAATAATCCGAGTGGCAGTTGCCAGTGAAATGGAAGATGAGCATATTTTTATCCAGAAAAAATAATGTCTTTTAAATCAGTTATTGAACTATAGCACCCTTCTTCTTTCATTGTTTCCATGCTTGGTATGAATTTCCCTATCTCCTGTATTTTTTATCCTTACATTGCATATTGGCAAACTTCAAGGTGATCTATGTATTATTGTCTTATACTTAACTGAAATACTCATAGTTGGAACTTCTGTTTTTCCAGGTGGATTGCATGTAAGCTTCATGATTCTTGTAATTAATTGTTAATGTTTATTTTTTCATTCATTCAGCTTAACTAGTAATCACTGAATTAAATTTAATCGATTCATATGCTTAGGTATCTAATAGTTATTTGTAAACAATATTTAGACCTACTAAGAGAACAGAATATTTGTGTTTGGAGTATGCATTATATTACAAGGCATAACCCATCTAGTCAAGAATGGATGACAGTAAAAAGTGAAAACATAAAATGAGTTATAGTAAACTAAGGAAAAATTCATCATTGGTTTCCATTTTAACATTGATTTCAACATAACAGTTGAAATATTTTTTATTTTTATATCATAATCTATGATAGAAAGACATACCATATATGTAAATATCTTTTTGTTAATTTAAAGTATAATGTATTGTGAAGAGTCCCATTTCCTTGAAAATGTAATATGGATTTAATAATATCATAGATACAGTTGTAGACATGCATAAATATATATCTGTATGTCTATGTATAAACACACTACCCCAAGTCTGTGTCAACAAACACCTAGTATTTAGATAGATAGGTAAATGGATAAATGTAAATCTATAACTTTATCTATAACTATCAGTATAAGTCTATAAATATATAGAAAGAAAGAGCCAGATGGATAGAAAAAGAGAGATGGAGAGACATACCTAGATATATAGAGCTGTGTAGATATAGATCTGTGTGGATATAAATGTATGCTTTATGTATGTGATTATATAATTAGTTTTCTAAGTAAGACCAACCCCATACATATAAAAACATATCTAATTTTCTGACTACTGCATCTAAGTACTTAGCATGTTACCTCTGATACATTAATAGCCAATGGACACCTGATACCTGAGTGAATGAATGGATGATTAAATATTCACATGTATGACTGACAGTATATGAAACAGAGTTAGAAAAAAAAAAAAAAACAGAAATCACTGTTTATTACACCTTTCAGATCCTCTAAATGGAAATTCTCATTTAAACAACTTATTTTAGGAATTAGAACTCAATCACATGTGCATGGGTGTGAATATGTATATACTAGTGTACATGTATGTATGTATGTGTGTGTGTGTGTGTGTGTACCCTTGTGTAGCTGTGAGAAAAATATACCTATGCTCACCATATATACAGACATGCATGTGTATATATATACATATAAACATTTTTCTTCAGTGAGACAATTTTAAATTTGAGATTTAAATATAAAAATACCACTCACCCTTATATTCTAAATCTGTATAAACACCCCTCCTCCTGCCCCAATTCTGGCATCTATTCTAGCTTTACATTCCCTAGATATTTAAATTTATATTTTTATGTTTGTGTGTGTGTGTGTATATATATATATACACACACACACACACACACACACACACACATATAAACACACACACAATAACCTCATACATATAAGGTTATTGTAATTGGCTTCAAATATTTTTTGAGATTGAGTCTGGAGATAGTGAAGGACAGAAGTCTTCCTGTCTTCTGGGAAGAGAGGCAGCCTGGCATACTGCAAGTCCATGGGGTCCTAAGGAGTTGTACAAGACTCAGTGACTGAAAAACAACAACTGGCATATATAAAAGGATTAAATAATCAAACACTCCAATAAATTCTCTCTTATTCCAGTTACATTTTGCCTACAGTATCATTGGAAAGTACTGAGTTAAACATTATGGAGTATAGATTATTTAATTATTAGATTATCCCTTCTACTGTGGATCTATTTAACTCCTATGGCTAATGATGCCTATAATGAAATAACTGGAAGAACTTCCACAACAGCAATATGCATTAATTCCCCAGTGGCTCAGGGATAAAGAACCCACCTGCAATGCAAGAGACTTGGGTTCAGTCCCTGGGTGGGGAAGATCACCTGGAGGAGGAAATGCCAGCTCAGGATTCTTGCCTGGAAAATCCCATGGGCAGAGGAGCCTGACTAGCCACAGGCTATGGAGTTGTGGAGAGTCGGTCATGATATAGCAACTAAACAACAAAAGCTGTTAAAGTTTTCTCTTTGATTGAAATATAGCTTCCCATCTCCTCTTTTAACTTTATTTTTTTATTTTATTTTATTTTTTAGTATTTCCATCTGTTTTATCTTATTTTTTATTTTAATTGGAGGTTAATTACTTTACAATATTGTATTGGTTTTGCCATACATCAACATGAATCTGCCACAGGTATACACGTGTTCACTATACTGAACACCCCTCCCTCCTCCCTCCCCATACCATCTCTCTGGGTCATCCCAGTGCACCAGCCCCAAGCATCCAGTATCATGCATCAAACCTGGACTGGCTATTCATTTCATATATGATATTATACATGTTTCAATGCCATTCTCCCAAATCATCCCACCCTCTCCCTCTCCCACAGAGTCCAAAAGACTGTTCTATACATCTGTGTCTCTTTTGCTGTCTTGCATACAGAGTTATCGTTACCATCTTTCTAAATTCCATATATATGCATTAGTATACTGTGTTGGTGTTTTTCTTTCTGGCTTATTTCACTCTATATAATAGGCTCCAGTTTCATCCACCTCATTAGAATTTATTCAAATACATTCTTTTTAATGTCTGAGTAACACTATCTAGAATATTTGAGAAGTTAGAAAACCCTTTATTCTTGGGGTTTACAGAGACTCTTGGTTTATCTTGTTTTCTTCTACTCTTGTTTGTAAGTACTTTCTTTTATTGTTGCAAAGAGTTGGACATGACTAAGCGAATGAACTGAACCTGAACTTCTTTTATTGTCAAATGTAGTTGACATTGTGTGATAAATTATATGCTGACATTACTTATACTGAGGACTAATTATTTTCAATCCCAATCTATTCCTCTCCCATTTTTCTTGCTGTTCCACTGAGCATTTGTTTAATTCTCTATTTTGAGAGGAAAGGCAGTTACAGTGATGATAAACTGATACCTCTTTAATATTCAAGATGTACTACCTTAGAAGTACATCCTCTTAAAATAAAAATTTCCACCTTGTTCAAATTCCCAGCATAGTGACACCTAGTATGCTAAATAATAATTAGCGAAACAAGGGGGAAATCTGTCAAAGCTTTTTTTTTTTTTTTTTTCCCTTTAAGCACAAAGTAAAATATCCTTACAAGGAATATAGGTCTATGTCTACACTTCAGAGAGTCTAAGGTTGGAATGTAGCCATTGAGCTCTCTGACTTTTGCCAGGTCCAGGGAAATGTCTCATTGTTTTCAGAAAATAGTGTTATACTTTGAATTAAAATTTTTTAAACCAAATTTTCATCGGGTTCAACTTTATACCTAACCATATGACTCTTTCATCATATGTAAACTTAATAACATTATTTGGTCAAAAAAAAAAGTACCACAGTCTTGATACCATTAAAATTGTTACATTTATAAAAGTATAGATAATACTTTAATGAATTACAGAATATTGATTGTCCCAAATTAATGCGCATTGATATTTATTTTTTAAAGTGTTATTTCAATACATATTGTAAATATTGCATGTGTGCTTGTGTGCTCAGTTGTGTCCAGCTCTTTGCAACCCCATGGACTGTAGCCCTCCAGGCTCCTCTGTCCATGTGATTTCCCAGGCAAGAATACTGGAGTGGGTTCTCATTTCCTTCTCCAGGGCATCTTCAAGACTCAAGGATTGAACCTGTTTCTCCTGAGTCACCTACATTTGCAGGCGGATTCTTTACCACTGAGCCACCTGGGAAGCCCACAGAATCTAAATAACTCTGTTTCCCTCTCCAAGCTTAATCCACTTCTATCAACGCTAACAACAACTCTCAAACATTGTAAGAGTCTTGGAAGCCCAACTTCATATATTTAATATGTGAAAATAATACACATAAATAATAATAGTCACCATCTACTTTTCTTGCTCTATTTATTTTAACATTTGGTACTAAATAAACAATTGTGCTGTGCTTAGTTGCTCAGTCATGTCCGACTCTTTGTCACCCCATGGGCAATAGCCCACCCGGCTCCTCTGTCCATGGGGATTCTCCAGGCAAGAATACTGGGGTGGGTTGCTGCGCACTCCTCCAAGGGATCTTCCCAATCTGGGGATGAAAGCCAGGCCTCCTGCATTGTGGCTGGATCCTTTACCACGTGAGTTACCAGGGAAGCCCAAATAAACATTTAATATTTATCTATTTTAATGTTTCCAGTGTTCTCTTTGACAATGTTCCCTTTTCCTCTTTCATTTCTTTTGCTCATTTGGAAGTCATTTGACTTATCTCTCATCTATAATTAGTTATGTTTATACTTTTTATCCTGGCTATTTTAATCAAACTGCTTTCATGTTACTCAGTTTATACAAGGACTTTCAGTTCAGTTCAGTTCAGTCACTCAGTCGTGTCCGACTCTGCGACCCATGAATTGCCACACGCCAGGCCTCCCTGTCTATCACCAACTCCTGGAGTTCACTCAAACTCAATGTCCATCCAGTCAGTGATGCTATCCGGTCACCTCATCCTCCGTTGTCCCCTTCTCCTCCTACCCCCATTCCCTCCCAGCATCAGAGTCTTTTCCAATGAGTCAGCTCTTCTCATGAGTTGGCCAAAGTACAGGAGTTTCAGCTTTAGCATCGTTCCTTCCAAAGAACACCCAGGACTGATCTCCTTTAGGATGGACTGGTTGGATCTCCTTGTAGTTCCAGGGACTTTCAAGAGTCTTCTCCAACACCACAGTTCAAAAGCATCAATTTCTCAGCTTTCTTTATAGTCCAGCTCTCACATACATACATGACTACTAGAAAAACCATAGCTTTAACTATATGGACCTTTCTTGGCAAAGTAATGTCTCTGCATTTTAATATACTATCTAGTTTTGTCATAGCTTTTCTTCCAAGGAGCAAGTGTCTTTTAATTTCCTGATTGAAGTCACCATCTGCAGTGGTTTTGAAGCCCAAGAATATAAAATCTGTCACTCTTTCCACTTTTTCCCCATCTATTTGCCGTGAAGTGATGGGACTGGATGCCCAAATGTACTTTTCTGAATGTTGAGTTTTAAGCAACTTTTTCACTCTCCTCTTTCACCCTCATCAAGAGGCTCTTTAGTTCTTTGCTTTCTGCCATAAGGGTGGTATCATCTGCATATCTGAGGTTACTGATATTTCTCCTGGCAATCTTGATTCCAGCTTGTGAGCCATTCAGCCTAGCATTTTGCATGATGTACGCTGCATAGAAGTTAAATAAGCAGGGTGACAATATAAAACCTTGATGTACTCCTTTCCAAGTTTTGAACCAGTCCATTGTTTCATGTCTGTTCCTAACTGTTGCCTATTGTCCTAGTCTGGGCATTAATTACACTTTGGGAATTACTGCTGTCAGGTCAATATGATCACTTTTTTTTTTTCAAATTTTATTTCTACCAGATAACTCTACTTGATTTCAATTAATTTGCATTCCTAGATCCCCACCTTTTTTTATTATTGGAGTATAATTGCTTTACAGTTTTGTGTTAGTTTTTGCTGTACAATAATTTGAATCAGCTATATGTACACATATTCTGGGCTACCCTGGTGGCTCAGCTGGTAAAGAATCCACCTGCAATGTGGGAGATCTGGGCTTAATCCCTGGGTTGGGAAGATCCCCTGGAGAAGGGAACGGCTACCAACTCCAGTATTCTGGCATGGAGAATTCCATGGACTGAATAGTTCATGGGGTCACAAAGAGTCTGACACAACTGAGCAACTTTCACTTCACTTATACATATATCACCTTCCTCTTGAGCCCCCTTTCCACCTCTAATGTGATCCCTTTGATAAACTAATAAGGGACAGTATAAATTGCCTGACAGTATTTTAAGAATTTAAGTATAATATATTAGATAATATGAACCTTCATAACAACTTTATAAAATAGGTTTGTGATTTTCCAGGATTTTAATAATTTACCTACTTTTAGCCTTCTAATAAATGCCAATGTTATGATTTGAAACCATCCAATCTGTCTCCAGAATCCTTTCAGAGCACAAGACTCCATGTGCTTTATCATGACTTTGAGTTGCTTTTCATGCATCAAAAGAATTTATCTGAGTAAACCTCTCCTCACTTAAAGATTTCTCCCATGTGCTATTTCTCTTCCCTCTGATATCTCTACTTCAACTTTGTTCTTATTTTCAAATTACCCCTGGAATGAATCTCTTCAAAGTTTTTATTGACCCTTCCTGCCTGCCTGAGTCAATGGATTTTAAGTCACATACTAAATCTGACTGTGATTAGAAAATTATTAATTCTCGACATGCCTCTAGTCTTCTTTTCTGTCACATTCTATTTCAGTGGTTCCAAATAATATTTCTGACCTCATTTTCTGTCATTCAACTTGATGTCCTTAAGCTTATAATTCCAGACTCTTTTCTACAAGAAACTATGCTGGCTAAGGTTCTTCTGCTTCCACTTCATCTAAGTGATGAACTGCTGCTTATCTCTATAGCTTTAAATTCTATGTCATCTCCTCTCTAAAGCCTGAACCTTCTCTCTCAGGCAGCTATTTTTGCCACCTTCTCAATCACACTGCATATTCTAGAAGTCAAGGGTTAATGTTAGAGCAGTATGGAAGAGAAGCATCAGAGAAAAGAAATTTTATGTCAAACTGCAAGAGTATAAAACAGATGTGATAGAGACTCTCCAGGTCCCTTTGTCCTCAATCCTTGCTACATTTTCCTTTTTCCTCTCCCTACACCATTTGTTGAAACTCTCCCTTTGTTGATTCCGAACTTTGAAAACCATCAGGCTTGTCAAAAATAGATAGGGACTTCCACAGTGGTCCAGTGGCTAAGATTCAAGCTCCTAATGCAGGGGACCGTGGTTTGATTTCTGGTCAGGGGACTAGATCCCACATGCTGCACCTAAAATCTGGTGCAGTCAAATATATATGTTTATAAATATGTATTTTAAAAAGTAGAATAGATAAGCATTTTTAAAAAGCTCTTGAAAGGACTATTTTGTCAATCATCAGGATGGGATTGTGTGTCAGAGATACCAAGCAAGAGGCAGGAAAACTGGAAAAATACTCATATTTGCAAACGTTTCAACCACTAGTTTCCAGCAAAAAATGAAAACTGCTACCTGGACTACGTCACCAGAACTAGTATCCCTCTTTTCTCCTCATTCTGTAAAACCCCAACCCTGCTTCTACTTAGTGAACGTTATTTTCTGAATACATGCATGATTTATGGATCATTCGTCTCTGCCACTGACATAAATACTCACAGCAGATACACATGTAATAGGAGAGAATGTTGAAGCTACTAATTAGAAGTATCCTCCTGAAATAAACATATGTAACTTTTTTCTTGATAAGAATTGAAAATGTTGTATTTCGCTATCATCTTTTCCTTTCTATCTCTTTTAGTAGCAAAAGATGCTTTAAAATAAGCAGTACCAGCCTTTCCTGTCTTGCCCAAACATGCACAGAGTCTTCCCCATTGTCATAAATTAGAAATAAATTACATGATGATTCCTAAACCCAAAACTGCACAGGTAGACCCAGGACTATGAAGGGGAGATGAGGATTGTCCAAACACAACTGATAAGGAGGTTTTGGAAAGCAGGAGGAGGGATCATACTTGTGGCCACAGCATTCATCCATACTTCCTACTTCCCCACTCAACAATCTCATCTCTCCCTGTGTCTTCAGTGACTGTATATATGTACCATTTGGATGATTTCAGAATTCATTTGTCTTATAATCACAACCCTCCAGAATAATAGATTCCAACTTCTGTTTTGAACCCCTTTTTTTCCTCTGAAAACTGATGCTATTTTACTTATTTTCTTTTTTAAAATTTATTTAGTAATATTTCGCTGCACTGGGTCTTAGTTGCAGCAAGCAGGCTCTCAGTTGCAGTGTGCAATATCAGGTTCCATGATGAGGGGTTGAACGCAGGCCCTCTGCATCGAGAGTGAGGAGTCTTAACCATTGGGCCACAGGGAAACCCCCCTTTTAGTATCCTTTATTAGTGTAATTTTCAGATGCACAGCATAATGATTTGGCATTGTGAACTAATGACAGTCTAGTTACCCAAATGTGTTCTTAGAATTTATACTTTGTTAAGGGAGTTTGTCTACAGATCCAGCTAAAACTTGGGAGTCATCCTAATTCCCTTTTCATTTTCCCTAAGCTATCAATCAGTCATAGTATCTACATGTGCTAACTGCTAAGCTGCTTCAGTTGTTTCCAATTCTGTGAGACCCCATGGACTGTAGCCCACCAGGCTCCTCAGTCCATGGGGATTCTCCAGGCAAGAATACTGGAATGGGTTTCCATGACTCCTCCAGGGCATCTTCCTGAAACAGGGAACAAACCCACATCTTTTATTTCTCCTACACTGGCAAATGGATACCACTGGTGCCATGTGGGAAGCCCCATCATCTATTAACACAGAGTCTCCCTGATCTATATATCTAAGTTCTGTGTCCTTCACAGATCTCCACTATCTTATTATTTCAGCTCTTCATCATTTATGAACTGATATTTTACAGTAACTCTTCAATCGGTTCCTCTGTTTTCACTTAAATACAATTTTAAATCTACCCTCCTCTTCACTTACAATAGCGTCATATCTACTCCCCTGCCCTCGGTCCCTTTTGGATATAGCCTGTCTTCTGGTCTTATTTATGTATTTAGAATTCCCTGAATGTTGTGTGCCCTTTGACAAATTGTGCCTGTTATGCAATGTTCCCACTGCTTGGCCTACTTTACATTCACGATCTGCTGGCAGGATTTCTAATTACCCTTCAGGACTCAGCATTAATGTCACCTTTCTCTGAAATCTTTCCTTGTACCCTTGGCAAGAATACTGTTTCCTTCCTCTGTATTCTCTTAGTAATCTGTACATATATCTACCATGGAACCTATCAAAACACATCATAGTGGCTTGCTTATGCACCCTTTCCAACTTTGACAGCCCTGCTGTTCTCTGAGGTTTTACCACACATGGACTATATATTGTTCAACTTTTTCTCCCTGGGGATAAGCAGAGAGCTTCAGATAGAGTCAGTTCTAAATTAATGCTTGAAATATTTTTTGAATGCATGAACACATTCCTGATTTCCTGTCCCAGATATATTCCAGTGTAGCCAAACAGTAGAGCTTTTGAAAATCTTCACAAATTTTAAAATAAGAAAGCTTTCATATGTGATATTATGGTCAAATATTCCTTCTCTGAAGCAATAGCCCTCTTTATATGCATAATAAATAATCAGACAGAATTCTGCCAAATCAACTTTATCTACCTTTTTTTTTTTAGTTTTTTCAGGCTTCTATATTAATCTATTTTCTAGAATAATATCCCAGATATAGTTTACAACCCTTTTGTTATACTATTTCCATATCATGTCATGCTATTAAAATTACATCATAAGAAATATGATTTCACTGGATAAAACAGAATTCATTTTAGTTTGATGGATAAAACTACAGAGCTACTTGCAGAATTGATTCCATCCCACTGGTATCCAAAAGTAGTTCAGAGGGCACACCAGAGGCAACTGATACCTTATCACAAATGAAACCCTGTTTCTCTTAATGCTTATGACAAAACTCACTCTCCTGGGCACTCATGCCTGACTGTGCTTGAAATTTCTGCTGTGGGAATTCTCTGGTGGTCCAGTGGTTGAAACTGAGTGCTTTTACTGCCATGGCCCATGTTCAGTCTCTGGTTGGGTAACTAAGATCGTACAAATCACACAGCTTTGTCCAAGAGAGAAAAGAGGAGAGAGTGAGAGAAAGAAACATCTGTGAAATGTTGCTGCTGCTCCCGAATGGGCTTTTTTTGACAGGCAACACCTGTTTTTGACAGTCTGCCTGCAACGTGGGAGACATGGGTTCGATCTCTGGGTTGGGAAGATCCCCTGGAGAATAAATTGGCAACCCACTCCAGTATTCTTGCCTGGAAAATCCCATGGACAGAGAAGCCTGGCAGGTTACAGTCCATGGGCTCGCAAAGCATCAAACATGACTGAGCAACTAACACACCACCTCCTATAGTCACTGTCCATGCAGCTAGACAGTATTACGTCCCCAGGTATCAGTAACCTCAGCCAGGAAGGTTCACAGTTTCAGAGGTTAAAGAGATGACTTTTAACTGCTTGTCAGAGTACTGATCCTTCATAACAGGCACCATGTCTTCCTAGGCACCATCACCATGACTAGCTACCATTGTTTTTTCTTTCTTTAATGCACCAAGTCTCCTGCTGAAGACCAGGATGTCCATCAAGAATCACTGCACCTGATTCCAGCTATATGGTCCTGAGAATTGGAGTTCTTGGTGAGAAGAGACATCACCAGCTTCCACTGGGCATCCCACTGTGGTGCGTGAGCTTCCTAGGTGCTAAGGAGATAATGTTTTCTGGAGTCTTCTTTTCCTGAAGTGGACCTGTGTTCCATAGGCAAGCACTAAAAACCTAAAGACATAGGTCCAAGCACTTTTAGAGCATCTCTTGCTGACCCAAAGTCACACAGGTCTATGAACAATTTAGGATCTTCTCCTGCTTTCCCTCCATTACTTCTTCCTCTGGTAACCAGTCCTCAGACAGTAGTTTTTACATGACTGAGTCAAGAGACATGTTTAATTCTTAAACTTCCTGCCATAAATCACACTTCATTTTCTGAAATGACAGAGATCAAGATGGCATTTCCTTAATGTTGCCCCCATGACATTCTAACCATCAGATAAATGGCATACTATATCCTCATCATGGACATTCTTTATATAAACACACACATGCTTATAAAAACCTTTGTGAAATGCTGTAGGGAGAAATCAGAATGACTTTTTTCTTTAATCCATTGCATTGCATAGTTATTTTATAGCAGGATGCTCTGTGTGTGTGTGTGTACCTAAGCATATTGATAGAGTCAGTGTTTGTGGAAACACTGCAATGGTTTTTTCTATGGGACCTCATTGTCTTCAGGACAATCTTCTCTACTAAGACTAATCTTTCATAGGAATATAATCAATAATCAGTCTCTCCTGGAGAAAGACTTCTGAGAATTCCATCGAACAAAGCCATTCACTTGTTATTGCCCAGACATGGTTAAAACTTAAAAACTTAAACAACTGAGATTTTCAGTGTGAAATTTTATAACTATCTACTCTCTTAATGAGCACACATGTACACATGCAAGTATAAGTATATATCTAGTTGTGTACGTGTGCATACATATATATATATATTCATATTTGTATAACCCTATGCATATATTTATTTATATTCACATATACATATATATAAACAATATATATGAAAACACACACATAATATTTATTCTTTGGTGGACTTCACAAAACAACAAAATTGATTTTTGTCCACAGTTCAGTATTGCTTTGATCCTAGAAGGAAAGGAAAAAAAAAAAAAAAAAAACATGAATCTAATGGGATTTTTCCAGTTAAACTCATAGGGTTGAGAGATTGCAGCTTCAGTCCTTTTAATATCTCAGCTTTGGGTGTGTTCTTTCTTTCCTCTGCCAAGTGGGCATCACATCTTTAGTTAGGTGGTGTCTCCTATCATTGAAGAAGAATGGGCCCTTTAATTCTACGCCAGCCTGGAAGGCCTGGAGTGCAGCCTTGCCACAGATGTCCATTTATAAGATACAGCTGTCCCCATGTCTCACTCTGCCAGCTGGCCTTGAGTAAGCTAGCTGGCAGTGTTGCAGCATCTCAGGCTGCTGGCCAGCAGACTTTAGCCTTAGTGCACTGGCTTCTAAGCCTTATGGCTCATCTCCCTGAGGGACTAGAGGAGCTTTGAAATATTGGCTCCAGGGAAGTCACTTAACATTACAGAAATATCAGGAAATATTGCTAGTTTGACATGAATGTTGGTATAAGCACTGGGGACTATTTTTAAAGAGTAACCCACACCAATTGTTCTAAGGTAGCTGTGCATGTATCCCAGCTTAGCACAAACAGCATCCTGCCATGACTTTGAGGAAAACGTCAAATGCATATGGTAAACAAGGAAGGCAGAGACATAAGAAGCTTCCAGGGGCTGTCTGACATGGACAGGTGGTGTCTCTCCAGAGAAATTTCAGGCTAAGCATCACAGAATGGTTGGCTCAGCATTTTTAAGTGTGAGCCCTGCCACGTCTTCTATTTTGCTGAAATGCCAGAAAGTACTGAACTGGAATAAAGTCCAAGGTTATCTTGTCCATCCCATGGGCAGAGATATTCTATGCACTATTTAAGGCAGATGGATATTTATATCAATACCTAGGTTTCCAAATGAAATATTATCTTCTTACTTTACCCTGTTATTTGCCAAGGTGTTATTTGTTCTTTGTTATGAACAAGATGGTGTTCAAGAACCCTCACTTGTCCCTGTATTTCATTGTCATCTGCATGGGATGATTCAATGAAGTTTAGTTGAAATTTCTTCTCTCTCTCACTTGGTTGGGATATATAAAGGACTACCTATTCCATGCCAGCTGGTGGCAGGAGAAACTGAATGCAGACGCTGAATATCAAATTTCAGTTTCTAAGCCCTGTTCACACTAAATTTCCTGCCTGTTTACAAACATCACTGTAGTGTAATCTTAGTTTAGGATTAGCAATTGTGCTTTTTTATTTGAAGCATCAATAAGCATGATATGCAAATAACAAACATTTTAGGCCAAGCCCTAGTTTTTAGGCATAGTGATATCTCTTTTTGACCCAGATACAGATGTCCTCTAATCCTTCTTTTCTTTTACTTGGCATACAGACTTCCCTTGGGCCACAAGAGGGCTTTCTGGTTTTTGTTGTTGTTGTTTTTGTTTTTTCTTTTTCCTGCCAGTTAGCAGGAATGCTTAACTTATATTGCTGTTTCAGTTTAGCTTTCATTTGTCACTGAGATGAGGAAAGTCAAAGAGATGGACTTACTATTTTGAGACATCAGTTCAGTGCAGTTCAGTTGCTCAGTCGTGTCCGACTCTTTGCGACCCCATGGACTGCAGCACACCAGGCTTCCCTGTCCAACCTTTCCATCACCAACTTCCAGAGGTTACTCAAACTCATGTCCACAGAGTTTGTGATGCCATCCAACCATCTCATCCTCTGTCATCCCCTTCCCCTCCTGCCTTCGATCTTTCCCAGCCAGGGTCTTTTCAAATGAGTCAGTTCTTTGCATCAGGTGGCCAAATTATTGGAATTTCAGCTTCAGCATCAGTACTTCCAATGAATATTCAGGACTGATTTATTTTACGATGGACTGGCTGGATCTCCTTGCAGTCCAAGGGATTCTCAAGAGTCTTCTCCAACACCACAGTTCAAAAGCATCAATTCTTTGATACTCAGCTTTATAGTCCAACTCTCAGACCCATACTTTAATGGAAAAACCATAGCTTTGACTAGACGGACCTTGTTGACAAAGTAATGCCTCTGCTTTTTAATATGCTGTCTAGGTTGGTCATAACTTTTCTTCCAAGAAGCAAGCATCTTTTAATTTTATGGCTTCAGTCACCATCTGCAGTGATTTTGGAGCCCCCCAAAAATAAAGTCTGTCACTGTTTCCATTGTTTCCCCATCTATTTTCCATGAAGTGATGGGACGAGATGTCATGATTTTAGTTTTCTGAATGTCAAGTTTTAAGCCAAATTTTGCACTCTTCTTTGACTTTCATCAAGAGGCTCTTTAGTTCTTCTTTGCTTTCTGCCATAAGAGTGGTGTTATCTGCATATCTGAGGTTATTGATATTTCTTCCGGCAGTCTTGATTCCAGCTTGGGATTCATCCAGCCCAGCATTTCTCCTGATGTACTCTACATATAAGTTAAATAAGCAGGGTGGCAGTATATAGCCTTGATGCATTCTTTTCCAGATTTGGAACCAATCTATTGTTCCATGTCCAGTTCTAACTGTTGCTTCTTGACCTGCATACAGAATTCTCCTGAGGTAGGTCAGGTGGTCTGGTATTCGCATCTCTTTAAGAATTTTCTACAGTTTGTTTTGATCCACAGTCAAAGGCTTTGGCATAGTTAATAAGGCATAAGTAGATGTTTTTCTGGAACTCATTTGTTTTTTCGATGATCCAGTGAATATTGGCAATTTGATCTCTGGTTACTCTGCCTTTTCTAAATCCATCTTGAACATCTGGAAGTTCATGGTTCATGTACTGTTAAAGCTTGCCTTGGAGAATTTTAAGCATTACTTTGCTAGCGTGTGAGATAACTGCAATTGTGTAGTAGCTTGAGCATTCTTTGAGCATTATTAGGCATTGACAATAACTAATTACATCTTTGGATAAGCTCCAGAGATAGACCTGGGAATGTCAGAAGGCTTAGAACATTGCATCTGAAAGCATTTTAAATAGCACTTTAAACTTTGAAGCAAAAGTTTTCTGCATTTTAGTGGCAGAAACCTGGACTATTCTTCCACCTTTCTGAGCTTCTATGAGGTTGACATGTGGAAATTCTTTATGGAGAAATTTTATACAGTAAAGTCTGCCACATAAAACTTACAGATATATTTTATTTTACATAAGAGACCCCCATAAGGAAACTGCCTTGCATATTTAGGATTTCCAACATAATGGAAAAGACTATCTTCTAGTTAAGCAAACTTTTATTTGCTCTTATATGTATATATATTCTTTTTTATTGAACTTTACTGGAGACTGAAATGCCAGAAAGTACTGAACTGGAATAAAGTCCAAGGTTAACTCAACCATCCCACTGGCAGAGGCATTCTATACACTATCTCAGACAGATGGGTATTTATATCACTACCCAGGTTTCCAAATGGAATATTATCTCAGCTGATAAAAGATTATGTAGAGCTGCTTCTCCCTGTTCCTCCCAACTCCTACTTGATAAGCACAGTTATAAATCCTGGAAATAACACAAGAGTGAACCGAAGAAGAAAGGTAGTGCTGCTGCTGCTGCTGCTGCTGCTAAGTCACTTCAGTCGTGTCCAACTCTGTGCAACCCCATAGATAGCAGCCCACCAGGCTCTGCTGTCCCTGGGATTCTCCAGGCAAGAACACTGGAGTGGGTTGCCATTTCCTTCTCCAATGCATGAAAGTGAAAAGTGAAATTGAAGTCGCTCAGTTGTGTCCAACTCTTCACGGCCCCATGGACTGCAGCCTACCAGGCTCTTCCATCCATGGGATTTTCCAGGCAAGAGTACTGGAGTGGGTTGCCGTTGCCTTCTCCAAAGAAAGGTGGTAAAAATAGGGCAAACTTACTTTGCATCCAAGATTGGAGGATTAATAGAGCAGCAGGTTGTATCATATATTCCTGTCCAACAGGAAGGTTACCTGCTTCTTGATCTCCAATATAAGAACAAACACCAACTCAGATAGTCTTACTCCCTCCCTGTATATATTACAAGTCTCTCAGAAATTTTTTGCCAGCTGAGTCACCTGAAAGAAAATCAGTAGGGAGACCTGACCCAAAGAAATGACCAAGGAAGCACACCTTTTCTCACCAGGTCCAGGGACTACTTTCTTTGATGGGAGACAAAGAGATAGGAAGATAAAACAGACAAGGGGTACTTAGCTACAGCAACTGACTTGGGCCAGAAAAATTCTTCATCCCCATAGGCCTGAAATTATCCTGTCACATGTGGAGACCTTAGGATAAGGAAGAAGGATCAGTAAGATGGACTCACCAAGACAAGCATCCAGCCTGGGAAGTCTCTGAGGCCCTGTTGTTGTTGCTGCTTTTGTTGTCCAATTCTCATGTCCAATTCTATTTTGACCCCATGGACTCTAGTCTGCCAGGCTCCTTGGTCCATGGGATTTCCTCAGCAAGGATACTGGAGTTGCCATTTTCTTCTCCAGGAGATTTTCCCGACCCAGGGGTTGAAACTGTGACTCCTGAATTAGAGATTCTTTTCCACTGAACCATCAGGAAAGCCCCTCTTAGGTCATGAGAATTTACTAATTTCACCACCAAGAGATGTTTCCCAGGTGGTGCTAGTGATAAAAAAAACCTGCATGCCAATGAAGGATACATAAGAGATGTGAGTTTGATCCCTGGGTTAGGAAAATCCCCTAAAGAAGGAAATGACAACCCACTCCAGTATTCTTTCCTGGAGAATCCCACGGAGAGGGGAGCCTGATGGGCTACAGTCCATAGGGTCACAAAGAGTCAGACATGACTGAAGCTACCTAACATGCACACACCAAGAGACCTCTGGTGACCTAGTCTGTGGAAACCCCTTCTAGCCCTGTAGGCAGCATCAGCAGTGATCATGGGAGCCCCAGCAGCATCAGACACCACAAAGACCAGAAGAACATTACATTAATTAATCCAGAAAATTAAATGGGTCATTGGGACCTCAACACACAGAAGACCTGTCTGTTAAATATAAGCAATGTGACCTCCTCTTAAAATATTTAAACAGGAACCAGAGTCTCCTCTAACATAATATGAACAAAAAAATAAAAGTTCAGTATGTGTAGAAAATAATCCATTATGCCAAAAATGACAAGAAAATGACAACTTGAATATAAGACAATCATACAAACAATGAGGTGAATCATATGATGGAATTATCTGACAAGAATTTTAAAGAAGACCTTATGGAAATTTTTTTTAGCAATTGATTACAAATTGCTTTGGAAATAGAACATCTGAACAAAGAAATACATTACATAAAAGAAGCAGATGGCAGGTAAGTTAGGAGCATGTGATTAACATCTATACAGAACTATATGTAAAATAGTAAACAACAAAGGCCTGTTATATGGTAAAGGGGACTATACTCAATATCTTGTAATANTAAAATAAAATAAAAATCTCAGAATAATAAAATGCACATTCTCAACTTTTGATTAAAAAGGAAGCAAATGGAAATTATGGAACTGAAAAATACAGTAACAGAAAAATATATATAAAATAACAGCAGAGCTTCATGGATCTGTGGAGAAACAAAGGTCAAACATTTATATCATCAGAGTCTCAGAGGAGAGGAGAAAAAGAACAAGGGTAAAAGAATATTGAAAAAAATAATGGCTGAAAACTTTGCAAATTTGTCAAAAGACAAAAATATACAGATTTAAGAGGCTAAATGAATCCTAAATAGGATAAACCCAAAGAAATCCATGAGAATACACATCATAATCACAATTCCGTAAACTAAAAACCAGGAAAATGTCTTGAATGAAGTTTTGGAGAAACATGTATTGCTTATAGGGTTCACATAACTATGGATTCCTAATCGTAAACCATGGAGGCCAGAAGGAAGCTCTGAAGGAAAGGAATTGTCAGTTGTGAATTCTATATATACTACAGACATCTTTGAAGAACAAAGACAAGATAGAGACATTCTTAGGCAAAGGAAAATAAAAAATAATTTATCACTAGCAGAACTATTCCTAAAAAATGGCTGAAGAGAGTTCTAATAAATGGGAAATGATGAGAGAAAGAATCTTATAATATCAGGAAAGAAGGATAAACATTGGAGATAACAAGGGATATTATCACAATAGACTTCTTTTACCTCATATATTTTATGATTAAAAGAAAAAAAGAAACATCGTTTAATACTCAAAACAGTGGTATTTAAAGCTGAGGAAGGAGTTCCCTGGTGGTACAGTGGGTAGGAAACCACCTGCTAATGCAGGGACAAGAGTTCAACCCCTGGTCTGGGAAGATTCCACATGCCATGGAGCCCCCGTACACCACAAATATCGAGCTTGTGCTCTAGAGCCCACAAGCCACAACTCCCGAACCCCTCGAGCCACAAGTACTGAAGCCTATGTATACGGATCCTGTGATCCAGCACAAGAGAACTTACTGCAGTGAGAATCTTGTGCACCGCAGCAAAGAGTAGCCCTTGCTTGCTGCAACTAGAGAAAGCCAGTGCACAGCAACAAAGACTCGACACAACCAAAATTAATTAATTTATCAATTAGTTTCTAAAAAGGTGAGGGGAATAAAGGAATGTAAGTGAAAGTGCCATTTCCACACTTCACTTAAAGCACTACACTGTTGACAATGGAAGATTGTGTACCATGTATATATTTATGGATATACATATAATATATGATGGGTGAGAAGGTATATAAAACCATACACAGAGATATGGTTTTGATATTGATTTAATTATAGACAATAAAAAAACAAATATCAAACACACGGCAGAGTTAAAGTAAAAAGAAAAGNATAGACAATAAAAAAACAAATATCAAACACACGGCAGAGTTAAAGTAACAAGAAAAGAGAAAAAAAGAGAAAAAGGGAAAAAAATAACTAAAGGAAACAAACAGAAGGAAAATAAAAGGATAGATTTAAGCACTAGCGTATCCACAGTTATCTTAAATGTAAATGGTATAAATGCATCAATAAGAAAACAGATTGACAGAGTGAATGAATTCACATGAACTCTAACTTAATAGTAGTAGACTTAGCATGATTTAGGACTGAATACTTTATTCGCACCCTTTATTCCAATCTTTAGCTTTTCCTGTCCTTCATTTGAATAGAAATGTGTCTCTTTGTATCTTGCCAAAGAAGTCCCCTGAAAATATTTTAAATACTAATTCTGGTTTTCTATACCCTCTAGTTATTGTGAATAAATCACACAGTGGGTTCTCTATATAGAGTATCATGTCATCTGCAAGCAGTGACAGTTTTACTTCTTCCTTTTCAATTTGGACATTTTTCCTTTTTCTTATCAGATTGCTGTGGCTAGGATGTCTGTACTTAGTCACTCAGTTGTGCCTAACTCTTTGTGACCCCATGGGCTGTAACCTACCAGGCTCCTCTGTCCATGGGATTCTCCAGGAAAGAACACTTGAATGAGTTGCGTTTCTTTCTCCAGGTGATCTTCCTAATCTAGGGATTGAACCTGGGTCTCCTACATTGCCCAGTGGCTCAGATGGTAAAGTGTCTGCCTACAATGTGGGATACCTGGGTTCAGTCCCTGGGTTGGGAAGATCTCCTGGAGAAGCAAATGGCAACCCACTCCAGTATTCTTGCCTGGAAAATACCATGGACAGAGGAACCTGGTAGGTTACAGTCCATGGGGTCGCAAAGAGTCAGACACGACTGAGTGATATTTACTTTACTCCTACATTGCAGGCATATTCTTCACCGTCATGTCATCTGCAAAAGAGTGACAGTTTTACCTTTCCCCTTTCAATTTGGATACTTTTTATTTATTTTTTTCTTATCTTATTGCTATGGCTAGGACATCCAGTACTATATTGAATAAAAGTGGTGAGACTGGAATTCTTATTTCCTGAATTTAGCAGGAAGACTGTCAACTTTTCACCACTGAGTATTTTGTTGGCTATGGGTTTGCCATGAATGGCTTTTTATATGTTGAGATATGTCTCTATACCACTTCACTGAGAATGTTTGTCATGAGAGGACATTAAATTTTATCAAATGCTTTTTCTGTGTGTGTTATGATTATGTGCTTTTTGTATTTTCCTCTGTCAATGGGGTATATCACATTGATTTCTCTATATTGAACCAGCCTTGTGACCCTTGAATGAATCTTACTTGATCATGACGTATGATCTTTTTAATGTATTATTGGATTCCATTTGCTAATACTTTGTAGAGAATATTTTCATCTATAGTCATAAGAGATACTGTCTTGTAATTTGCTTTTTATGTGATATTGTCATCTGGTTTTGATATCTGGGGTATAGTGGCCTCATAGAATGAATTTGCAAAGATTCCCTCCTACGTCTTTTGGAATAGTATTTGGAGAATAGATATAAGCACAAGAAACTATATTCAATATTTTGTATCAACCTGTATTGAAAAAATAATCTAAAACCATGTGTGATTTTTTTTTTTTATAGAGAGGGAATAGGAAGCCTAGAAACAGCAACAACAAAGTGTTCTAGTGTGTAATCTACTAAATAAATGTCTTTTTAACAGCTTTGGTATCTAGATATAGTCATTTTGCATAGCTAGGTTGTTTGCTCCTGAAAAATAAGTTTCCCTGATGTCTGTAAGGGATGGATATCAAGTGTCATTTCCATTTTACAGTGTGACACAGAAATGATATAAACAAACCTCTGGAGAACATTTCTTATTTTTACAAACCTAAAATAGAATCCAGGCTTATCATATATTGAAAGGAACCATAGCTTTCTGGCTGGTCCCTGGAGAAATATACAAAGTGGCAGAAATGAAAATGTGTATATCCTGCTGTTTTACAGACTGCATCAGTGGCAAAGGTTTGCATAAGTGTTACATTAGTTCTCACTTTTCTCATGCAGATTTAGTAAAGAGTAGTGTCCATTGTGTTTAAATACAAAGAGATATGGTCTGGAAAGCAAAGATAAGGTGAGAAGAGAGACTGAAGAAGGCTAATGAGGAGGCACTTTTTAGACAGGATTTATTTAAGCAAATTTATCCAGAAAGGAAATAATTTAGAGGAGAGCTCCAGAAAGCACAATTCACATAAGCACCTGGAGTGTCAGACTTCACTCCCTGGAGGTACAAAGATGAAGTTACAGTGGAGAAGCGGTGAGATGTCCCAGTCTCCTCCTGGGTTCTGATAAGGAGACTTCTCCATCAGAGAAAAGCCCTGGACTGTGATGTAGCTGGAAACTATAACTAGTACAACGAGAAACAGTCACATTCCTTTTGAGGTCTCCCTGGGATTTAGAGCTATGTGGTTACAGGAATATTTCCTAGGATTTCTAAAGCAGTGAAACACAGAAAAAGCTGCACTAGACCTGACACAATAAAATATTACTTAAAGCCAAAAAGAAAAAAAAAAGAAAATGAAAAAGAAACAATGGATTATCTAATGTTAATTTTATTTTTTTTTCACTTTAGAAGATAGCTATTTAGTTATAATCAGCTACAATGCAATAAAATATGTAATTATATGAGTAAGATAATTATTTCTCTTGGCCTTCTCACACCACAGAAAGTCAAGGGCTGCCACAGTTTTTCAGATTGTGGATTGAAACATATGGAGATCAGAAAATTTATTGCTAAATAATGGGTGATATGGAAAGTTCTCTTAATTGGTCACCCTAAGTATGGCTATTTTTTACAGCTCTTATTTTATCATTTGTGCTCAAAAGAGACTACTAAGCAGAAGTTCTGCCAGATACTTTGAGAAAAGGCTGGAAAAATGTTGCTATTACTTTTACAAATATTGAGATAATTATGATTGTTTTTTGGAAGTTTATAAACTTCCTAGCCCTCTTTTACTATTTTGTGTGTGTGCTCAGTCACTCAGTTGTGTCTGACTCTTTTGCAACCCCATGAACTGTAGCCCACAAGGCCCCTCTGCCCATGGAATTTTTCAGTCAAGAATACTGGAGTGGTTTGCCATGCCCTTCTCCAGGGGATCTTCCTGACCCAGGGATAGAACACACATCTCCTGCATTGCAGGCGAGATTCTTTACCAACTGAGCCACCAGGGAAGCCCATAGTGGGTAACATACATTAATGGAATTTTACTTTCAAGTCCTAAGATGCTTAGCTGCTAGAAATGTTGCTTCTAACAGTTATAACAAAATTATTTTGAAACTGTCCATTTGAAAGACCTTTAGTTCAGTTCAGTTCAGTTGCTCAGTCATGTCCGACTCTGTGACCCCATGAACTGCAGCATGCCCGCCCTCCCTGTCCATCATCAACCACTGGAGTTTACTCAAACTCACATCCATTAAGTTGGTTATGCCATCCAACCATCTCATCCTCTGTCATCCCCTTCTCCTCCTGCCTTCGATCTTTCCCAACATCAGGGTCTTTTCAAATGAGTCAGTGTTTTGCATCAGGTGGCCAATGTATTGGGGTTTCTGCTTCAGCATCAGTCCTTCCAATGAATATTCAAGACTGATTTCTTTTAGGATGGACTGGCTGGATCTCCTTGCAGTCCAAGGGATTCTCAAGAGTCTTCTCCAATACCACAGTTCAAAAGCATCAATTCTTCAGTGCTCAGTGTTTTTTATAGTCCAACTCTCACATCCATACATGACTACTGGAAAAACCATAGCTTTGACTAGACAGACCTTTGTTGGCAAAGTAATGTCTCTGCTTTTTAATATGCTGTCTATGTTGGTCATAGCTTTTCTTCCTAGGAACAAGTGTCTTTTAATTTCATGGCTGCAGTCACCATCTGCAGTGATTTTGGAGCCCCCCAAAATAATGTCTGTCACTGTTTCTACTGTCCCCCATCTATTTTTCATGGAGTAATGGGACCAGATGCCATGATCTTCGTTTTCTGAATGCTGAGTTTTAAGCTAGCTTTTTCACTCGCCTCTTTCACTTTCATCAAGAGGCTTTCCAGTTGTTTTTTTTTTTTTTTTAAAGAAAGAAAGAAGAAAGAAATCCTAGAGAAAACAAACAAACAAAACCCCCTAGAGAGCAGACCATATCAACCAAGTGGCCACAGTGTGCAGTAAAGTAGCTAAGCCCCTTGCCCAGAAGAGGGACAGTCATGAAAAGGATCAGGTGAAGTCTTTGTTAATCTGCATCACATTTCAGTACCCACCTTTGCCCTAGATCCCCTCCTTACAGATCTGGAGCCTGAGAATCTCCTCAGTATATCTGCATACTCTTCCCTTGGAACTGAGGTCTACAACAAAAAGTGAAAAGGTGTCAGGCAAAGCCTGATTAAGGAAACTCTAAAATGAACTTTTGTTGATTTGTGTTGTATTGCATTTTACATGGGGGCTTCCCAGGTGACTCAGTGGTAAAGAATCCACCTGCAATGCAGACATGGGTTCTATCCCTGGGTGGGGAGGATCCCCTAGAGGAAGAAATGACAACCCACTCCAGTATTGCTGCCTGGAGAATAACAGGGACAGAGAAGCCTGGCAGGCTACAGTCCATGGGCCACAAAGTGTTGAACATGATTAGCAACTAAACACACACATAATAAATGAATAATAATGAGGACCATGTTATAAGGTGAAATGTGCAGTCCTGAAAGCCTCTGCTATCCTGTAACAATGCATTAAAAATAAATCAATCAATCAGGTATTAGACTATGAAAGGGTTCCAGGTTTTCTAGTGACAAACTTTTTTAACTAAAGTAGTAATTCTAAATATAGTGAAATTTATTGTCACTCTCTGGGTGGAATTAATACATCAAAGATAGGTAACACAAACTAAATGTGATGAATTACCAAACAAAAATGAAGTGTTTTACCCAGGGCCGCTTGAAATACCACAAGACAGCATCAAAAACAAACTTTCAGCATATTCTGTCTTAGATCCTGAAACTTGGTATTAAATTTGTTATTTATTTCTTTCTAATTAGACCTATTCTGAAGATTTCACCAAGTTCACAATTTTAAACTTCCCATTCAAAATGTGTTTTTAAAATAGCATAAACCTATTTGGAATTCCATATCCAAAAGTACAATGGATATTTAGTACTGTATTATTAATATAACTCAATTTAATTGACATCTAAAATAGTACATCTTTACTTTTATGTGTTTATTAAATTCCTTATATATTCCTGCTAATCATTAAGTGAAAAGAACACTTTTGGAAAGAGAAAATATTCTATTGCTTAGACAAGTTGCTCATAGTTTTTTTCATTAAGTTTCCATTATTTCATTACCCTCCTATCACTTTAACCACTGGATGAAATAATACATTGGCTCTTTTTGGGAAAAGGAAGCAAAACTACTCAGCTGGATTTTAAAATGAGATACTTTCAATTTCCTCCAGATTTCTTTTGAAAAGTGAATTGCATTTTATAAGTGTGAACCTTTTAATAAATTTTTCAGTGTGGACAATTATTGCTTTTTCTGCCAGAGGCAATACAAATTAGCAAGTTGTGGCTTTGTTTAATACCAGTTTCAGCCAGGGACTCCTCAGCAACTTAAAGGATTCCCCTAACAAATCCTCATATAGATTCTATGGGAAAGATATGGTTGTAATTATAATTTTTCAGTTTGAACATGAGACCCGTTCTTCTTTTCACAGCATATAAGGAGGTTGCTAATAGTTGAATAGAACAAAAATGAAATAAAATTATTGTGTCATCTTAGGTTGCAATGCCAGGTTCATCTCATGGGCTTTCAACCTAGGTTTATATGTGGGTTACTTAAACCTAAGAAAAACAACCATTTTCTTGAAAGAGGCCGAACCCATTTTTGTTGTTGTTTGGTTTAGAAAAAATAATTTAAAAGAGAAAAAATAATGAAGAGTAAAATATTATTATTAACCTTGGGCAGTAGGATCTTTATTACTATTCTCACAAGGAAACCCCAAGGATATTAGATAATACCAGTTTCTTGTCCAATAGATGTTGCAAGGAAAAAACAAGTTAGACTCCATGTTTGAGCTGTTTCTTTGACTTCCTTTTCATGGCTTTTGTTATTATAATCATACATAATTACCTGCCTCAGAGAATCCTGTCCCTCTGCCTGACTGTTAAACTAAAGAACCTTTGTTCAGGACCTTGTTCATCTGTGCATGGCAAGAAGAAAGAACTGAGCATATCCCTGGTCTGAGACTTGACATTCTAGGAGACATTTGCAAGATTGTGTGTGAGACTGTCTGACACTTTGCAGCCCAATAGCCTATAGCTCCCCAGGTTCCTCTTCCTGTGGATTTTTCCAGTATGAATACTGGAGTTGGTTACCACTTCTTACTTCAGGGGATCTTCCTGACACAGGGACTGAAGCTTGTCCCTGTGTCTCCTGCATTGGCAAGTAGTTTATTTATTTATTTTTACCACTAATGCCACCTGGGAAGCAAAATTAATGGCTGTTTTTTTTTTTTTTTTTAACTTTGTTTCCTCACTGTCCCCCATCTCTGATCTATAAAAGGACCTGACATTCAGACCCTGGTAAGATAGTTATTTTGAGACATTAGTCTGCTGTCTTCTTGGTCAGCTGGCTTTCTGAATAAAGTAGTGTTTCTTGCCTCAACACCTCATCTCTCAGATTTATTGGCCTGCAGTGCTGTGAGCAGAGCAAGCTTGGACTAGGTAACAAAGGGACATGTCACAATATTGCATTTCCTTAAATGTATAAAGGAGAGGTGATAATAAATGTCCAGTTTAGATTGGTTGAGATCTACATGGACCTTTGCTTCTTTACTGCAAAATTTCTAAAGAAAATTTTACTCTTTACTCTGGAGACCGGAAATAAACATGTTTGGCTACCTAATTTAGTTTCCCCCCTGCTAGCACTCTGCATAGTGACTGAGGAGTACTGTTGATATATTTAAATATACAGATAACTTAAGAGTTATTGAGAAACAGCTATTATTTGAAAGCGAAATGAGTATTTCATCTTCTTTTAAGAAATCAACAGCAGATTCCCCTCTAAATAGTGTATTTTGAACCCCCAGCATGCGTTCTGAAACAATGGGTAAAAGGAAAAGAATGCCATGTTTCTATTATTAAAAGAAAAATCTCAAAGGATTAGTAACGTTCAAGAAGGAATGGACATGTTGGAGTCCTTAATAATTTCAGGGTAGGATGAAGATACTTGTGCAATATGAAGGGCTTAATCTTTGGAATAAGTTCCTTATGTGTATGTGCACAAACATGTGCACTAAGTCGCTTCAGTCGTGTCCAACTCTTTGTGACTTTATGGACTGTAGCCCACCAGGCTTCTCTGTCCCTGGGATTCTCCAGGTAAGAATACTGGAGTGGATTGCCATGCCCTACTCCAGGGAATCTTCCTGACCCAAAGATCAAACACTCATTTCTCCTGCATTGGCAGGTAGGTTCTTTACCCCTTAGTGCCACCCAGGAAGCTCAAGCTTCTTTCAAGTACTTATTAATCAATCACCATTCATAATATGAATTTTGTAACTAGTTTTTAAGTAGTAAAAATCAGAGCTAGAGTTCAGATAAGACGAAGATACAATATGTTTATTCTATGCATTACTGGTTTTAAATAAATGCTAAAATAGCTTACATTAACAGACTTGTTGATTTGACTTCTACAGCAGAAATCCTTGTGCTTTTATTGATTAAGTTTTATATATTGATCTGGATGTTGGGTAATAGTGTTCTTGTTCATTAAAGAAGGTTTCATTTAATTATGCCAGGAAAGCCTAAATTTTGTTCTGCAAGTTTATTACCATTTTCAATTATACACTCTGCACAGCTGCCAGAGTGAACTTTATACAACACAGAACTAATCATGTCACTCCCTAGCTAAAAATTCTTCAAGAGCTCCTCAGAGCCTTCCAAATAAAGTGCAAATCTCATTGCTTGGCCACATATAATTAATAATCTGACTCTGAGGCTTGCACTTTACTAGTGTCACAACCTCTAGGCCCATATTATAAAATCTACCATCCTGGTCCTATCATTTGTATCCCCCAGGCTTGACTGGACTATTCTTATTCCTACACAACCTTTGTTTCTACTCTGATGTCTTACTTTGACATCCAATCTCATTCTCATTCTGCCTTGACTTTGGAATTTCCAGTGTCGTCTCCTGCATTTTTGCACTGTTGTCTACTTGCTCTTATTTTGTTTTATATTTCCCTCTTGACTTTTTTCTTTGCTGACTACATCAGTATAATTCTTCATCCTCATTCTTAGCTTAGACCCTACCCCTGACATTCACATGAAAGGAACATATCAATTCCTTCTCTTTAGCTTTATCTTTTTGACTCCAATCCAAGTTTCAATGCACAACCAAACTTGGTTCTCCTTGAAAACATGTTTTCATTTTTATTTTTTGACATGTGTTAATTCCAATGTTTTGAAGATGTTTTCTCCTTTCTTTATACTAGGAAGTCTGTTTAATATCTACAATAATAACTTCCTTGTTGCTGCTGCTGCTGCTAAGCTGCTTCAGTAGTGTCCAACTCTGTGTGACCCCATAGATGGCAGCCCACCAGGCTCCCCCATCCCTGGGATTCTCCAGGCAAGAATACTGGAGCGAGTTGCCATTTCCTTCTCCAATATGCAAGTGAAAAGTGAAAGTGAAGTCGCTCAGTCATGTCCAACTCTTAGTGACCCCATGGACTGCAGCCTACCAGGCTCCTCCATCCATGGGATTTTCCAGGCAAGAGTACTGGAGTGGGGTGCCATTGCCTTCTCCAAATAACTTCCTTAGGAGATATTCATTTTTATTTTTGTTTCAAATGTATTAAGCATTCATATGCCATATATTATTTGTTGGGGATACTCCGGAGTACAAATTAATCAAATTCCAACCCAATGGAGCTTATATTATAACAGTGTGTCAGACTTGTCATACCTCTAAATTGAAAGTCTCTATTCTTAGATGGTGTTAGGAAGGCACACTCAGAAAGCAGAATGCAAGTATGATTATCTTTTTCTTATCCTATGTTAATCTTTCTATAAGTGAAAATAAATCTCTAAGGTAGCAAAGGTTATATTCATTTCTCTGTATCAATGTGTATTACACATTTGTGATAGAGATTTGAAATGAAGCTAAGTATGATTAGACTTCATGGAAAGCCTTTAGTGGTGATGTAACCTTAAGTATTAAAAAAAAAAAAAAGCACTAAATCCTAGATCATAATTTGCATACACTAATGAAAAAAGAAAATCACTTCAGTTCAGTTGCTCAGTCATGTCTGACTCTTTGAAATCACATGGACTGTAGCACGCCAGGCCCCCCTGTCCATCACTAGCTCCCAGAACTTGCTCAAACATATGTCCCTCAAGTCAGTGATGCCATCCAACCATCTCATCCTCTTTTGTCCCCTTCACCTCCTGCCTTCAATCTTGCCTAGAATCAGGGTCTTTTCCAAAGAGTCAGTTCTTCACATCAGGTGGCCAACGTACTGGAGCTTCAACTTAAGCATCAGTCCTTCCAATGAATATTCAGGACTGATTTCCTTTAGGATTGACTGGTTTGATCTCCTTACAGTCCAAGGGACTCTCAAGAATCTTCTCCAACACCACAGTTCGAAAGCTTCAATTCTTTGCTGCTCAGCTTTCATTATGGTCCAACTCTCACATTCATACATGACTACTGGAAAAACCATAGCTTTGGCTACATGGACCTTTGTTGGCAAAGTAATGTCTCTGCTTTTTAGTATGCTGTTTAGGTTTATCATATCTTTTCTTCCAAGGAGCAAGCATCTTTTAATTTCTTGGCTATAGTCATCATCTGTAATGATTTTGGAGCCAAGAATATAAAATCTGCCACTGTTTCCATTGTTTCTCCATCTTTTTGCTATGAAGTGATGGGATGAGATGACATGATCTTAATTTTTTGAATGTTGAGTTGTAAGCCAGCTTTTTTACTCTCCTCTTTACTTTCATCAAGAGGCTCTTTAGTTCCTCTTTGGTTTCTGCTATAAAGGTGGTGTCATCTGTATATCTGAGGTTAATGATATTTCTCCCAGCAATCTTAATTCCAGCTTGTGCTCCATCCAGCCTGGCATTTTGCATGATGTACTCTGAATATAAGTTAAATAAGCAGGGTGACATACACAGCCTTGACATGCTCCTTTCCCAATTTGGAACCAGTCTGTTTTTCCATGTCTGGTTCTAACTGTTGTTTCTTGACCTACTAAGTGCTATATATTTGTTTATGTAAGAACCTGTGAATTTTGATTATAAAAAGCAGGCTTAATGACAGGTTTAAAAATCAGAAGTTTTAAACAAAAAGTGATATCCTGAATTCCGTCCTTTAAGTTGTAGTCTTCCCTCATATTAAGCATGATAATGGAAGGGATATTACATGAACAAGACAGAAAAAAAGCAAAATATATACTTTTTCTTTTAGTATCCTTTTAGCATAATTTAGAAACTATTTTCATAAACCAAGTAGTTCATGTACATCTGAAGTTTTCCTTCAAAATCAGTGCGTTTAGGTTGAGGAGAACTACACTGTTACTGACAATAATTATTTTGGCTTAATTTACTGGCACATTAATGGGAGTATATTTTTAAAAGTTTTTCAACATTAAAACCATAAGAGAACAAGTCCATTTAAAATAATGAGTGTGGGACAAGATCATAGAGAAATAATTTTTCTGAATCATTCAATAGGTGCAGACTCTCAGATTTCAGCTTCAATGGACATTATACAGCAAAAGCATCAAAGCATTCATAACATCATTACATAATCCTCAAGAAAAGCTGACGTTATACAAAGAGGATTGATTCAGACAGACCCAGATTCAAACCTATTGCATCCTACTTTAAAATAGTTAGTTCAGTCACTCAATTGTGTCTGACTCTTGGCTGCATGAACCCCAGCATGCCAGGCTTCCCTGTCCATCACCAACTCCTGGAGTCCACCCAAACCCCTGACCATTGAGTTGGTAATGCCATCCAACCATCTCATCCTCTGTCTTTCCCTTCTCTTCCTGCCCTCAATCTTTCCCAGGATCAGGGTCTTTTCAAATGAGTCAGCTCTTCACATCAGGTGGCCAAAGTATTGGAGTTTCAGCTTCAACAACAGTCCTACCAATGAGCAACCAGGACTCATCTCCTTTAGGATGGACTAGTTGGATCTCTTTGCAGTCCAAGGGACTCTCAAGAGTCTTCTCCAACACCACAGTTTAATATCTTTAAATATCTGAGCACATTTGGTTAATTAATTGCATCCCCAATTCATTGATTCATGCTGCAAATAATAACAGCACTTAGCAATGTCAGGATCTAATTGCAGCTCATAGTCTGGCAGGAAAAAAACCAAAAGATGTAAATGACTTAGTATAGTTGTGATGGGTATGTAAAGAAGAATGTAAAATATTCTGATTGAGGTGAAGTGAGATACTAGCAGAGTCATGCCTTGACTATAAAATGTGTTTAATAAAAGCATGCATCTACTTCATAGGGTTGTGTGAAGATTAAATGAAGTGATATATATAATACACAGTATTTTAGTATCACTTAACATGTTTCCACACAGAAGGCAATGGCAACCCACTCCAGTACTCTTGCCTGGAGAATCCCAGGGACGGAGGAGCCTGGTCACACAGAGTCAGACACGACTGAAGCGACTTAGCAGCAGCAGCAACATGTTTCCAAGTACAGAACAGATATATTACCGAGAATGTGAGAATCAGAATATAAAATTTTCAGTTAATTACTAATATGATATCAGGATAGGAAATTATTTGTGGATTTCTATTGTGCAGTAGAGACTTTTTGCACTACCACAATTAGCAGAGCTCCATCAGCCTTAACAAAGTAAACTGTTTATTATGCCCTCTAACCAAGTTAGTACTCATGGATAAATCACTTGGGAATATGAAAATTCTGGACCCAAGAGTGAAAAGTTGAGTGGGTAGACTATATAAACATGACTATAATTTACAGTAGTTTAGGTTTTCATATAATAAATGAACCTCAATGATTTAAAATAAAGATTTCATCACGCTACATATCTATTAAGATTTGGCCATGGCTCTGTTTCACATCTTCAATCTGGGAGCTGAACTGAAGGGAGAAAATATCAGCTTTTGACTTGTACCCAGGAGTGAGACATGTCATTTCCCTTCTGATTCCACATCTAAGATAGTTCAAAAGTCTTTTGTCCTTCATGGTGAAATTCTCATATTCATACACGACTACTGGAAAATTCATGGCTTTGATTAGACAGACCTCGTTGGCAAAGTGATGTCTCTTCTTTTTGATATATTATCTAGGTTTATCATATCTTCCCTTCTAAGGAGTGTCTTTTAATTTAATGGCTGCAGTTGCCATCTTCAGTGATTTTGGAGCCCAAGAATATAAAATCTGTCATTGCTTCCACTTTTCCCCCTTCTATTTGCCGTGAAGTGATGGGACTGGATACCATGATCTTAGACTTTTGCATGTGGAGTTTCAAGCCAGCTTTTTTACTCTCCTCAAGAGGCTCTTTAGTTCCTCCTCACTTTTTGCCTTTAGAGTGACTTCATTTGCATTTCTTGGTTGTTGATATTTCTAACAGAAATCTTGATTTCAGCTTGTGATTCACATTATGCACTCTAAATATAAGTTAAATAAGCAGGGTGACAGTACCCAGCCTTGAGGTAATCATTCTCCAATTTGGAACCAGTCTGTTGTTTCATGTCTCATTCTGACTGTTGCTTCTTGACCCACAAACAGGTTTCTCAGGAGACAGGTAAGGTGTTCTGGTACTCCCATCCCTTTAAGAATTTTCCACAGTTTGTTGTGATCCACACATTCAAGTCTTTAGTGTAGTCAAAGAAGCAGAACAGGTGTTTCCTGGAACCACTTTGCTTTCTCCATGATCCAACAAATGCTAGCAATTTGATATCTGGTTCCTTTGTCTTTTCTCAACTCAGTTTATTTATCAGAAAGTTTTTGATTCATGTCCTGCTGAAGCCTATCTTGAAGAATTTTGAGCATAGCCTTGGTAACATGTAATGTTAGTGCAATCATATGGTAGTTTGAACTTTCTTTGCCATTGCCCTTCTTTGAGATGGGAATGAAAACTGACCTTTTCCAGTCATGTGACCACTGCCAAGTTTTCCAAATTTGCTGACATATTGGGTGTAGCACTTAACAGCATTGTCTTTTAGTATTTGAAATAGCTCAGCTAGAATTTCATCATCTCCCCTAGCCTTTGTTAGTACTGATGCTTCTTAAGACCCACTTAACTTCATACTCAAGAATGTCCATATCTAGGTGAGTGAAAAGACCATCTTGGTTACATAGGTCATTAAGAGTTTTTTTGTATATTTTTTCTGTATATTCTTGACATATCTTCTTGATCTTTTCTGCTTCTGGTAGGTTCTTATCATTCCTGTCCCTTATGGTGTCCATCCCTACATGAAATGTTCCCTTATCTCTCCAATTTTCTTCAAGAGTTCTCTAGTTTTTACTATTCTATTGTTTTCCTCTCTTTCTTTGCATTGTTCATTTAAGAAGGCCTTCTCTCTCCTTGCTATTCTCTGGAACTCTGCATTCAGTTGGGTATATCTTTCCCTTTCTACCTTGTCTTTCACTTCTCTTCTTTCCTCAGCTATTTGTAAAGCCTCCTCAGACGACCAGTTTGCCTTCTTGTATTTATTTTTCTTTGGGATGGTTTTGGTCACTGCCTCCTGTACAATGTTATGAATTCTGTCCATAGTTTTTCACTCTGTCCACCAAATATAATCCCTTGAATCTGTTTGTCACCACCAGTGTATAATCATAAGGGATTTAAGTCATACCTGAATGACCTAATGATTTTCCCTACTTCCTTCAATTTAAGCTTGAAATTTTCAAAAAGGAGCTCATGATCCAAGCCACAGTCAGCTCCCAGTCTTGTTTTTGCTGACTGTATACAGCTTTTCCATCTTCAGCTTTAAAGAACATAATCAATCTGATTTCGGTATTGACCATTTGGTGATGCCCACGTATAGAGTCATCTCTTGTGCTGTGTGGAAAAAGCTGCTTCTCTGTCCAGAATGTTCTCTTAACAAAACTGTTAGTTTTTGCTTCATTTTGTACTCCAAGATCAAACTTGCCTGTTATTCCGGATATCTCTTGATTTCCTACTTTTACATTCCAGTCCTCTGTGATGAAAATGGCATCTTTTTTTGGTGCTAGTTCTAGACGGGTCAATTTCAGCTTCTCTGGCATCAGTAGTTGGGACATAGGCTTAGATTACTACGGTGTTGAATGTTTGCTTTGGAAATGAAGTGAGATCATTCTGTTGTTTTTTAGGTTGCACCCAACTACTGCATTTTAGACTCTTACTGACAGTGAGGGCTACTCCATTTCTCCTAAGGGGTCTTTGTCCTTGTAGTAGATATAATAGTCATCTGAATTAAATTTGCTCATTCCCATTCCTGTGATGTCAATGTTCATTCTTATCATCTTCTGCTTGACCACATGCAATTTCCCACGATTCATGGACCCTACCTTCCAGGTCCCTATGCAATATTGTTCTAGTTCTACAATGTATGTTATTACTAAATTGTTAAAATGGGAATTTCTGCACATTCCTTGGTTTCTCCATTTTTCTCATTTCCCATATTTATGTCTATTTTTTTTCTCTCTTCTTGTTGGACCCACCTAGAGAAGATATGTCAGATGTTCAGAAAGCTAAGACCTAAACATTATTCTGTCCTCTAGAATACACATTTTTCCTGAGCTTAATTTTGTCTAAGATGTTTTAAAATGTTTGAAAGTTTAACAAATCATGTGTATCTGAGTTTGGTATCTCAATCCCGATTCTGTCCTTGAATGAATCTCTAAATATCCCTGAGCCTCAGTTTGCTAATTTAAGAAAGTAATTAATATAATTAAAGCAATGACAGATTTTATCAGGATATTTTGAGAATTAATCTAGAATTATGATACAGTAAGTGCTGCACAAGTTAATAGGTCTTTGTAAAGGAAAAGGTTAGCAGAAAACCCTTCATCTATCCTCTTCTTTGGGAGAAACTTTCTAGGAAATAAAGGAAAAAAGATACTGTAAATGGCCTATAGATATGCTAATTACAGATCCCTAGCAAACTCTCCTTTATGAATTGCCATTGCAGTATGTACCTAGTTTGTCTGGATTGTTTAGTAGGATTAGTACATGTGAATCTATAGTTTTGTGGCTTATGTTTTGCTGCAAAATATCAAGTAAGTTCTATAACTTCATATGAAAATGGAGAGCTCCATGATTAAAATAATATTCTTCATAAGCAATAACAGCTTATGTCTGCGTGACATATCTCATATTTTAATATGAGCCAGAGATCATCTTAAGATGCAAAGGAAGCTATAAGGAGATGTGTTGGTGGGCCTAAACTACTTTCAGTTTTGTATGTGACTGTAAAATACTTGTCTTTAGCTGTATTTGTAGCACATGATCCCAATTTTCTATCTGATTGTTATGAGTCTTACTGCACAACCTGATTCTCTGTGTTTATCAATATTTATCAAATGCTAATTATTTTACTCTAAACTGCAATTACTGTAGATATTAAGTGAAAAAAAGGGTTGATTTTTGTNACAGAAATTTTAGGAAATGATTGTAGGGTATATGTTGTTGATATAGAAAAAGTGATCTGAAAGGAAAAATATTTAAATTTCTATTTTGCCAATAGAATAAATTACGAATGATTCACAGTCTTAATTTCAGTGGACTTGCTGCCGTTATTGAAAAATATGTTCCTCTTGATGTTAATATTTTCAGTTTATCCAAAACATATGTGTTTGAACTATGAATGAAAGGAAATTAAGCAATTGCACACTCAATAAAGAAGGAGTACAATTAGCTGTTTTTATATCAAGTTAAGATATAATAAACCAAACAAACAGCTTAGGCTGGCATTAGACTATGGAATAATAATACACAGTATGTCTTATTATACTGATTGCTTTATAGTTACTTGAGAAGTTGCATGTGTTACATCTAACATGCAGCTAGACCTATTACAAACTAGATACTTAGAGAAAAATTCTGAAATTTAATACAAGAAACTGTATAAAATACTATTTTGGTTAATTATTTTGTTTAATAAAGATATGGCTTAAAAATTAAAACCATCTACTTTGAACACACGGTAGCACATACAGAGAGTTAAGTGAACATCTGAACATATACATATATATACATTACACAAGCCAGAATTACACAAGCACAAGCTGGAATCAAGATTGCTGGGAGAAATATCACTAAACTCAGATATGCAGCTGACACCACACTTAATGGCAGAAAGCAAAGAAAAGGGCCTCTTGATGAAAGTGAAAGAGGAGAAGGAACACATTGGCTTAAAACTCAGCATTCAGAAAGCTAAGATCATGACATCTGGTCCCATCACTTCACAGCAAATAGACGGGGAAGCAGTGGAAATAGTGTCAGACTTTATTTTTGGGGCTCCAAAATCACTGCAGATGGTGATTGCAGCCATGAAATTAAAAGACGCTTGCTCCTTGGAAGAAAAGTTATGACCAACCTAGACAGCATATTAAAAAGCAGAGACATTACTTTGCCAGGAAAGGTCCGTCTGGTCAAAGCTATGGTTTTTCCAGTAGTCATTTAGGATGTGAGAGTTGGACTATAAGGAAAGCTGAGTGCCAAACAAAAGTCTCTTGAGAGTCCCTGGACAGCAAGGGTATCTAACCAGTCCATCCTAAAGGAAAATAGTGCTTAATGTTCATTGGAAGGACTGATGTTGAAGCTGAAACTCCAATACTTTGGCCACCTGATGTGAAGAGCTGACTCATTTGAAAAGACCCTGATGCTGGGAAAGATTGAAGGTGGAATGAGAAAGGTGCAAGAGAGGATGAGATGGTTGGATGGCTCAATGGACATGAGCTTGAGTAAATTCCAGGAGTTGTTGATGGACAGGGAAGCCTGGCATGCTGCAGCCCATGAGGGTCACAAAGTTGGACACGACTGAGCGACTGAACTGAACTGAACATATTACAGGTGTGAAATACACAAGGTCTCTGGCATTTCCAGAGTTTATCATCTGACATATCATTTGCTGGCCTCTGACATCTGCTGCCCATTCATTGTCCATTTTCTTAAAATTTCCCAAAGGCATTATATTTAAATAGAAAAACATTGATTTTTCCCTTCAATGTAGGATCAAGGAGTGAGTGGGGGGGTGGGGAACTGGACAGGTTAACATAACGTTTTAGATTATTACCAGTTTTCATTTAACCCAAGTATTCTCTTTCTGTAAATTCAGATTTTTGTTTAAGGCAAACTGATGTAGCCAATCACTTGTGAAAGATAAACTGAGCCATGTTAATTTTAAAACTTTAATGAAAAAATCTGTTGGAAGAGGCTAGTACCAAACCAGATGTAGTTAGGAGGGTTCCATGTATATGAGCTTTGGAAGACACTTCTACAGAGAAATACCTAAGCAAAGGAAATTATTGATTCACTATAGCTTAAAGCCTACTCTCTGTCTGCTATTTGTTGACCTTAGGTTTTGATCCCTTAAGTCATTTACATGCTTAGATTTTTATTTTTTTTATTTTTATTGTTATTTTTAAATTTAAATTTATATAAATAAGATAAAAATCTTCTGTAAAGCAATTATCTTTCCATAAAAAAAGTTATGGATAATTGCTTTACAAAAGATTTTTATCTTCTTATATAGGCTGCCATAGCATTAGAGTCATCTCCATCTAATGTTCTCCTAGGTTAATTAATTCAATACCCTTCACCCCAAAGTACAGCTCCAAAAGCCCACAGGCTAGCTCAGGAAGCTAGTTTTCTTCCAAAAGTGGCAAATGCATTGCAAAGTACAGAGGAAAAATCTTAAAGGTATCTTTCTTATTGTTCTGTAATTTTCTCATTGTAACTGTAGCTGTTCTCCTTAAACATCTCTTGCCTCAAACTCTTCTTAGGTGCTATTAATAGCATTCCTTTCTCTACTTTTACAGTCTGTCAAACTTCCATGTGCAGAGCTGTCTCTTCTGTTTGTTTTGCTCTTCTTAACCTGTATCTTTTCTTACAATGTAAATTGAAATAGAGCAAGTTACATAGAACAAGGAAAAGCTGGAGATGAGAACCCTTGTAATTTAACTATTTTATGCTCAGGGAAAAAATCATAGAAAATAATTCCCTAAACTAAGTTAGTATTATTTTATCTAGACTTCTGTAATTCATCATACTTTTTACTTTAGCTTAATAGGAACTTGAGAGCTGAACTTAAAACCATTTTAATAATGTAATAAGGCATTTGTTATTTCTCTTGTTTAAACCCTAAAAATTTGTCATTGCTAGGGATTCATCATATTCATTTTGTCTTTTACAAACTGCTTCAAAATAAGCTTACATAAAATTAGGACAAAGATTAAACCAGATTAATAAAAGCACACAAAAAAAACAGTAAATAGTTTTCAAATATAAGTAATACAATTATATCTGACATTTAAGTATGTACAATGAATTCCAATTAATTCAAGATATAATGTCCATCATAAAATATTTAGAAACATAGTCTTTATGTTAGAGTCACAGACTTCCAAAGAATCTGATGGAGCTCTAATATTCTTCAAAAACATATAATCAAAATCCACACATAATAAAAAAAAAAAGGAATATTCTTGCCTGGGAAATCCCATTGACAGAGGAGCCTGGTGGGCTAGAGTCCATAGAGTCACAGAGTCAGACAGGACTAGGTCGGACATGACTAAGTTGGACACAACTGAGGAGTGAGCACGCACATACCACATATACACAATGAGATAAAAAGTAACAAAAATCAGTCTACAAAAATAAATAAATCATGGGCAATTTGCCCCTCTCATATATATATATATATATTTAATTTCCCAGTTTAGGGTTTTTTTTTTTTTCTCTTTAGAAATTTCAACTATTTCGCTACTTGTATTAAATAGCCTCTAAGAGACACTTAAAAAGCAGAGATATTACTTTGTGAACAAAGGTCTGTCTAGTGAAGGCTATGGTTTTTCAGGTAGTCATGTATGGATGTGAGAGTTGGACTATAAAGAAAGCTGAGCACCGAATAATTGATGCTTTTGAACTGTGGTGTTGGAAAAGACTCTTGAGAGTCCCTTGGACTGTGAGGACATCCAACCAGTCAATCCTAAAGGAAATCAATCCTGAATATTCATTGTAAGGACTGATGCTGAAGCTGAAACCCCAATACACTGGCCACCTGATGCAAAAAAACTGACTCATTGGAAAAGACCCTGATGTTGGGAAAGACCAGGAGGAGAAGGGGATGGCAGAGGATGAGATGGTTGGATGGAATAACCAACTCAGTGGATGTGGGTTTGAGTAAACTCTGCGAGTTGGCGATGGACAGTGCTGCAGTCCATGGGGCCGCCAAGAGCCAGACATGACTGAACAACTGAACTGAAAGGGACACTTATCATTAAATAGTATCTAATATTAAGAACTGGACATGGAACAACAGACTGGTTTTGATTAGGAAAAGGAGTATGTCAAGGCTGTATATTGTCTCCCTGCTTATTTAACTTCTATGCAGAGTACATCATGAGAAACGCTGGGCTGGAAGAAGCACAAGCTAGAATCAAGATTTCCGGGAGAAACATCAATAACATCAGACATGCAGATGACACCACCCTTATGGCAGAAAGTGAAGAGGAGCTAAAAAGTCTCTTGATGAAAGTGAAAGAGGAGAGTGAAAAAATTGGCTTAAAGCTCAACATTCAGAAAATGAAGATCATGGCATCTGGTCCCATCACTTCACGGGAAATAGATGGGGAAACAGTGGAAACAGTGTCAGAATTTATTTTTTGGGGGGCTCCAAAATCACTGCAGATGGTGACTGCATCTATGAAATTAAAAGACACTTATTCTTTGGAGGAAAAGTTATGACCAACCTAGATAGGAAAAGCAGAGACATTACTTTGCCAACAAAGGTCTGTCTAGTCAAGGCTATGGTTTTTCCAGTGGTCATGTATGGATGTAAGAGTGGGACTGTGAAGAAAGTTGAGTGCCAAAGAATTGATGTATTTGAACTGTGGTATTGGAGAAGACTCTTGAGAGTCCCTTGGACTGCAAGGAGATCCAACCAGTCCATTCTAAACGAGATCAGTCCTGGGTGTTCTTTGGAAGGACTGATGCTAAAGCTGAAACTCCAGTACTTTGGCCACCTCATGTGAAGAGTTGACTCATTGGAAAAGACTCTGATGCTGGGAGGGATTGGGGGCAGGAGGAGAAGGGGATGACAGAGGATGAGATGGCTGGATGGCATCACTGACTCGATGGATGTGAGTTTGAGTAAACTCCGGAAGTTGGTGATGGGCAGGGAAACCTGGCATTCTGCAATTCATGGGGTTGCAAAGAGTCAAACACGACTGAGCGACTGAACTGAACTGAACTGAATATTAAGAAAAGCAAAGATATTTGATATTTAGTAAATTATATAAACTAATATAATCTGTATAATATGTTATTTGAAATGTATGCTCTGTTTTCCAAGAAATAAAACATTGATACAAAATATATTCTCTGTGTGACAAAATAATTGTGGATGATTTAATTTCCCATTTATCAAATAAGGAGAATGATTTATTTCATTCAAGTCATTAAGTTGACTCTTGGTTCTTTTCCCCCATTTGTTGTTGTTTCTTAGTTGCCAGGTTATGTCCAACTCTTTTGCAACCCCATTAACTGTAACTTGCCAGGCTCCTCTGTTCATGGGATTCCCAAGCAAAATCTTTCTCCAGGGGATCTTCCAGACCCAAGGATCAGACCTCATCTTCTTTGGCAGGTAGATTCTTTATCCCTGAACCACCAGGGAAGCCCTTCTTTTTTTGTATTAGATGGGAGAGCCTGTTTTTCTACCCTCATATGTAATTAATACATTGAAAATAAAGTGTGATTTTTTATCCAGGGCTATCACTTTATAAACCACTTATTTAATACATTCTAATGTGTCTACAAAAGAGAACAATGTATAAACTTAACCAAACTAGAAGAACACCTGTTTGTTTGTTTTTTTGTCTATTTACTTTACTGCTTGAATTCAATGATGTAATATGGCTTCATGTACCTTTGAGAATACAGTTACCAAGTACAGAGGCAATTTAGCATTTTTCCAATTCACATCTAGTGTAATATTTAAGAAGATTTCATCTAATTGAACACATTAGAACAAATTTAATAAAAAGTATTCTTGTAAACGCTTCAATGGCCTGATGGGAGACAAGCTAGACAGGAAGTAAAGTGAACAACATTCTGGTTGGCCTCTTCAGGCTAAGAAGTCATTTGCAAGATGTTTTGACTCCTGAGATGTCAGCCATAATCAATCTAAGTGATAGAATGGAGCTGCAAGTGGGCGAGATAATGTTCAAATGCATTGAAAAATGACTAGTCGTAATAAAAAGTAATGGATCTCACTGCCTTGCCTTGAAAGGATTTAGAGAACATTTGAGTTCACAAGTAATACATTTCTACCTAATTTGAGAAATATAGTCAATATGGTTATGAAATACAGTCATCACCCTCCAGAAATGTGTGTTTCTACCCTAGATACCTTAGTTTCAGGAAAGAACACACACTGTACTGAAGTCCACTAAAGATGAAATGTCTTGATTCTTAATAAAAATACAAAAATGATATAAGTATGTATCCAGGTTTCCCTATATCTCTTTTAACAACAATGTTATGTTACTCCTTTAATCCCTAAAGTTTCTTGATTAAGCAGATTATACCCTGGAAGTTATAAAGGCAATATGTTCCCTATTGTAGATATATCAGGGCAAAGACAATACAACTTGCCTGCTTCTCTGATATGGAAAGGACAGGGGCCATTCAAAATATAAGTAAGTATATGAAACTTTTATGACATTCAAGTGTTTAAACCCCTATATCTGGATTTGAATAAAGATGTTTCACAGCACAGACATCACTCTCCTCTTTCACTTTCATAGTTATGGTTTAATTCCTGACTCTCAGCTACAGTTTGAGGATGCTTAATTACATATTAAAAATGGTCTACTATAGAATAGTGATCATGGTTAGTCACTGGAACTTTTTAGGTGGATTCCATTCAGTTATGCACTAAAGGACAAATACTTGAGGATAGACAGGTTGGGATATGGTGGGGGTGGGGATAGAGGAGAAAGAAGGTAAGTGGTTCATTATCTTTCCTTTCCTTCCATTTCCTCTGAAATGTCTCAATTGTCATAGACTCAAGTCACTCTGTCTACCCTACCCCTGTCTGTAAAAGGACAGAGGGATCTATTGTAAGTGAAAGATAACACTAAAGCACACATTAATAAAAGGTTTTCTGAGAATTAATGGAGATATTCATTTTTAAATCACTAGTAAACATTTAAGTTTGAAAATAACAGTGTTAATGCTCCCATTTGTAGTGGCAAAGCTAATTCAATAATAGTCTTTATATGTCTTACAAATAAAACTTACTTATGGTCCTACAGTCCACAGATGAGAAGGTAATTAGTGCATTTTCTTTGCTGCTGAACCCCCCATAGCAAGTCACTAGACTACTTTCTGAGAAACAAATATATAAGAATTGTCTTACATTGGTATCCTTTCTTTTGATCCCATTAAATGCATATGTTCCTAAAATTTGTTACACTCTTAGTTTCTTAAATGAATGCAGCTTTTTTTTAAACATTTTGTTAATTTCTATATACATTTATATTCCTTTGGTCATTTCAGAATTTTTGGTGGGAGAGGGTTTCAGAGATTGAGTTAAGGAAGGAGGCTTTCTTTCTTTCTTTGTCTTGTTTTACTTAGATTTCTTTTTGGGGGGGTGGTGAGGAGGAGCAGGAAGACACTGTGTCTCCAAGTCTACATTACATAGAAATTAAGAGATGTGAAACTTGAAGTAATTCATTTGAAATCTCAATCCAAGCAATCTCATTTGTAAAATGGGCTAGAAACCAAAAGTTGCAGAGTTAATGGATAATGATGACTGTGAAAGAACTTTGCAAACTAGACTTTTACTCAAATTGAGACTTATCTTCCTTGCCTACTGATTTCATTGATAAAACATTATTTAAAAACTGTGAGCTTACTGTTTTATCAAGAACACACCTTTGTACAACAAATATAGACAATTAATCGTGGTTCAGCAAGGTACACCAGAAGGAAATGAATTCTGAGGTCAAGACCTGATTTCAAATTGCATTTTGACTACTTAACTAGATGCCTATTTGACAATCTAATACACTCTAACACTCAGTTTATTCTTTTATAGAACTAGGATAACAATAAACTTCATGTCTTGAGATTAAGTTAGATAATATACAGAATACCCTATCCATGGAATTCTCCAGGCAAGAATACTGGAGTGGGTAACCATTCCCTTCTCCAGGGGATCTTCCCAACCAAGGGATCAAACCTGAGTCTCCTGAATTGCAGGAAGTTTTTTTTTTTTTTTTTTCTTTTTTCTTTACCATCTGAGCCACCAGGGAAGCAATTTATAGATTAGGAAAACAATAAACTCCATGAAGTCTTGAGATTAATTTAGAGAATGTGCAGAGTACCTCTGTCATATATTTCTGTTTCATGAGCATAACATACTCAGATGCTTAGATTAGCAGTGTGAGCATAATATATTTTTAAGAATAAGTACAAAGGCATTAGTGTGGTCATGTGGAGAGTTTAGCAAAACTAATTAGCAAGCAAATCACAGGAAACTTTCAATAATGGAATTTCAGATTCTTAGAAAAAGAGATTAATGTGTATATTTTTAAGAAATTATATTCCTTTTTATATTCCCTTTTAACATTTAGCAATATATTGACTCAAGTTGAATATGAATATTGACAACTGTGGTTTTACAAACAGAATATTTCTACCTAAGGAGAAAAGAGAGAGAAAAAATAGCTTTAGAATTTCATTATTGCTGTGCAAAATAGAAATACATTTCTATGGTAATTGGATTCCATAATGAATCATTGCAAGCATTGATTGGAAATAATATGTAAATATAATAAGCAGGATGAGTGGTTTTAGGAAAGAAGGTATTGAAGTATGACCTAAATATTTCACTTCAGGGTAACTTTTTCATCCCTTCTAAGAGGCTAGGATACAAAAAGTAATGAAATACATTATTAAAGATCAAGGCAAATAATTATTTTTAATACTTTTATGTAGTGTTCATTAAGGAGAAGGCAATGGTACCCCACTCCAGTACTCTTGCCTGGAAAACCCAATGGGTGGAGAAGCCTGGTAGGCTGCAGTCCATGAGATCGCTAACGGTCAGACACGACTGAGCGACTTCACTTTCACTTTTCACTATCATGCATTGGAGAAGGAAATGTCAACCCACTGCAGTGTTCTTGCCTGGAGAATCCCAGGAACAGGGAGCCTGGAGGGCTGCCGTCTACGGGGTCACACAGAGTCGGACACGACTGAAGCGACTAATGTACAAATTAGTAATTAAAATTAATTATTTTGGCCTGAGCTTTCTGTTATTCCAATAAAAAACAAAATATATATTTCTCCCCTCATTTTTCAGACAATAAAATAAATACACATTTGAGGTAATATTGATGTTGCTTATGGAAAACTACACATGAATAACTAATAGAATGGATTTTTAAGAGCACCATGTGGAAAATAATATAATTTGCATTTTCCCTAAGAAATGCTTATTAAATTTTAACTTAAAAAAATTCTTGAAACTATATCTTCATTCTTTCTTGCTCATGCTACACTCTTTGACCATGTTGAAAATTCAGTGCTTGAAATTTTGGTCAGCTTTTCTTTTGTAATGCTGTACCTTTCTTGATGCTTTTGAACTGTGGTGTTGGAGAAGACTCTTGAGAGTCCCTTGGACTGCAAGAAGATCCAACCAGTCCGTTCTGAAGATCAGCCCTGGGTGTTCTTTGGAAGGAATGATGCTAAAGCTGAAACTCCAGTACTTTGGCCATCTCATGTGAAGAGTTGACTCATTGGAAAAGACTCTGATGCTGGGAGGGATTGGGGGCAGGAGGAGAAGGGGACGACAGAGGATGAGATGGCTGGATGGCATCACTGACTTGATGGACGTGAGTCTGAGTGAACTCCAGGAGTTGGTAATGGACAGGGAAGCCTGGCGTGCTGCCATTCATGGGGTCGCAAAGAGTTGGACACGACTGAGCTACTGAACTGAACTGAGCTGAACCTTTCTTGTTCTTCCTCTAATTCTGTGATTATGTATCAAAATCTCTTTCACTAGTAGATTGTCCCATACTGTTTCCAAAGTATAAATATACCCAACCACTTATCATTGTTCTCTACTCATCAATCTCTTATAATTCTTTACCTACATATAGTTAATTGTAGAAATGTATTTCTTGATTATAGAATTATTTTAATTATTTATATTTCTAGATTCAGCTCAGAAAATATTCAAGAGTTTTACAACAATATATCCATAAATTTGCTTTATATTTAGTAAACACTTTTTCCTATAAAATCAATGCTTTGATAATCTTGGTAATTTGGTAATTGATTTTCCAGAAAAGAACATTTTAAAAAATCTTAATTCTGCTGCTCCTTGGGCAACCAGTTAATTATCTTGTTTTCTTATCACAATTTCCTTCCTGCTATTCTCTTCTACTTTCTCTGTTTCCTAATACTGTAAATTGCACATTTAGATGATTAATTTTCAGGCTTTTTTTTTTAATTTAAATGTAATTCTATAGGTATCCTAAACACTACATCTCTCAAGCTGTGTTCAGTTCAGTTCAGTCACTCAGTAGTGTCAGATCTAGCAACCCCATGAATTGCAGAACGCCAGGCCTCCCTGTCCATCACCAACTCCCGGAGTTCTCTTGTCCATTGAGTCGGTGATGCCATCAAGCCATCTCATCCTCTGTTATCCCCTTCTCCTCCTGCCCCCAGTCCCTCCCAGCATCAGAGTCTTTTCCAATGAGTCAACATTTTGCATGAGGTGGACACAGTATTGGAGTTTTAGCTTTAGCATCAGTCCTTCCACTGAACACCCAGGGCTGATCTCCTTTAGAATGGACTGCTTGGATCTCCTTGCAGCCCAAGGGACTCTCAAGAGTCTTCTCCAACACCACAGTTCAAAAGCGTCAATTCTTTGGCACTCAGATTTCTTCACAATCCAATTCTCACAACCATACATGACCGGAAAAACCATAGCCTTGACTAGATGTACCTTTGCGGGCAAAGTAATGTCTCTGCTTTTCAATATGCTATTTAGGTTGGTCATAACTTTTCTTCCACGGAGGAAGCATCTTTTAATTTCATGGATGCAATCACCATCTGCACTGATTTTGGAGCCCCAAAAAATAAATTCTGACACTGTTTCCCCATCTATTTACCATGAAGTGATGGGACCAGATGTCATGATCTTTGTTTTCTGAATATTGAGCTTTAAGCCAACTTTTTCACTCTCCTCTTTCACTTTCATCAAGAGGCTTTTTAGTTCCACTTCAGTTTCTGCCGTAAGGGTGGTGTCATCTGCATATCTGAGGTTATTGGTATTTCTCCCGGCAATCTTGATTCCAGCTTGTGTTTCTTCCAGTCCAGCATTTCTCATGATGTACTCTGCATATAAGCTAAATAAGCAGGGTGACAATATACAGCCTTGACGTACTCCTTTTCCTATTTGGAACCAGTCTGTTGTTTCATGTCTAGTTCTAACTGTTGCTTCCTGACCTGCATACAGGTTTCTCAAGAGGCAGGTCAGGTGGTCTGGTATTCCCATCTCTTTCAGAATTTTCCACAGTTTATTTTGATCCACTCAGTCAAAGGCTTTGGCATAGTCAAGAAAGCAGAAATAGATGTTTTTCTGGACCTCTCTTGCTTTTTCGATGATCCAGCAGATGTTGGTAATTAGATCTCTGGTTCCTCTGCCTTTTCTAAAACCAGCTTGAACATCTGGAAGTTCACAGTTCACGTATTGCTGAAGCCTGGCTTGGAGAATTTTGAGCATTACTTTACTAGCGAGTGAGATGAGTGCAATTGTGTGGTAGTTTGAGCATTCTTTGGCATTGCCTTTCTTTGGGATTGGAATGAAAACTGAGCTTTTCCTATGTTATGAAGTATCAAATACCTTGATATTCCAATTTGATTTGATTGCTTTGCAGGCAGTTCTGTATGTTAGACATGGAGATTCCCTATCCTTAAGCACTCAGTAAGCTATTATGGGACTTCTCAGGTGATCCTAGTAAAGACCCTAGTAAAGAATCCTGCTGCTAATGCAGGGGACTCATGAGACACAGGTTCGATCCATTGGTCAAGAAGATCCCCAGGAGGAGGAAATGGCAACCCATTCTGGTTTTCTTGCCTGCAGAATCCCATGGACAGAGGAAATGAGCGACGGGTTGCAAAGTGCATAGGGTCACAAAGTTGAACACAACTAAAGCAATTTAGCATGCACACACAGCCTATTATAACATATAGTGAAACTTAAAAAAACTAAAAATATAAAAAATAGATAAAATTTTGAAATTCATTAATAATTAAGAGTCAGACATGACTGAGCAACTGAACTGCACTGAATAGTTAAGATCATGACCATTCCTTAAGTTATCTAACATTGCTCAGTTCAGTCACTCAATTGTGTCTGACTCCTTACGACGCCATGGACTGCAGTATGCCAGGCTTCCCTGTTCTTCACCAGCTCCCGGTGTTTACTCAAACTCATGCCCATCGAGTTGGTGATGCCATCCAGACATCTCATCCCCTGTCATCCTCTTCTCCTCCTACCTTCAATCTTTCCCAGCATCAGAGTCTTTTCCAGTGAGTCAGTTCTTTGCATCAGGTGGCCAAAGAATTGGAGTTTCAGCTTCAGCAACAGTCCTTCCAATGAATATTCAGGACTGATTTCCTTTAGGATGGACTGGTTGGATCTCCTTGAAGTCCAAGGGACTCTCAAGAGTCTTCTCCAACACCACAGTTCAAAAGCATCAATTCTTTGTTGCTCATTTTTCTTTATAGTCCAACTCTCACATCCATACATAACTACTGGAAAAACCATAGCTTTGACTAGATTAACCTTTGTTGCTCTTTAATATGCTGTCTAGGTTTGTCATAGTTTTCTTACAAGGAGCAAGCATCTTTTAATTTCATGGCTGCAGGCACCATCATCAGTGATTTTGGAGCCCCCCAAAATAAAAGTCATTCACTGTTTCCTTTGTTCTACTGTTTCTAACATTGCTGATATTTAGTAATTTACCTGGAAAATAAGATCTTTGGTGAGTAGTCTCAGTGTAACAGGTAACAGTAAACATTTAGAAAACTCATTACAGGATAACTCAAAGAGGTTTTTTTTTTTTTTTTTTTTAAGCTATTTATGAAAGTGTAAGTGTATGAGAATGACAAGTTGGTAGCAGTTAATCTGTGTGTGATACTTCACAGATCACAGCAGGTGACACTTCAACTGGGCTTCAAAGGGGTCAAATGATTAGCCACCCTGAACTGAGAAATGGTAATTGTTCACTTTCAGGTTATTTTGCTGCCAAAAGGATAAAATAATAAGGAAGCCAGACGTCATCTCCTTTGATATAATGCAAATAGAAAATTTCTAGGGCAAAAAAGAAGCTGTATAATGGAGACTGCATCTGAAGGATGCATTGTGGTTCTGTCCGTGGGTAGTAATATGATGTTGTAATATTTTATTTGCATGGTTTTGATTAATTCTATCTTTACCTTGGGTATTAACATCACAATAGGTCTTCCCAGGTGGTGCTAGTGGTAAAGACCCTCCCTGCCAGTGCAGGAGACTTGAGACATGGGTTTGATCCCTGGGTTGGGAAGATTCCCTGGAGGAAGGCATGGCAGTGCACTCCAATATTCTGCCTGGAGAATCCTATGGACAAAAGACCCTGGTGGGCTATAGTCCATATGGTTGCAAAGATTCAGACATGACTGAATCGACTTATCAGTCACACACACAGCTTCACAATATCTTACAGAGATATCTAAAGTTTTCTGTCATGTGGATGGTAAATTTTCAAAACTGACATTGATTTTGTGTCCATTGTAGTTGTTCTATATAATTGCTCTCCCTTTCTGAAATATTTTCTTTGTGGAAAGAGTAAATTAGTCAGTAAAATTATTGCTATTAATAAACAGAAAGGGTTATATTCAGGTTAAATATAAGTTAAAAATGTGAACCTACTTTTCCAATAGAAACAACTCTGTATTCTAGAGAAAAAGTTAAAATTATTTTAGGTAAAGGTTAGTCATTATATTCACTGCTATTTTTAAACCACTGGAGGTTCCAGGAGCTTAAACATGCATTATGCTTTGTAGTTTGCTCCATTTAGTGCTGCCAAGGTACTAAAAAGCAAACTTTTATTAACAGTTAAAATTCTCTAAAGTTACATTTTTTATTTCTGAGAATTAGGAAATGGAAATCCAGAAAGAAAACTAATTGAGTTGAGAGAGTATAGTCAGGGCAACAATCTATAGGAGAAAATTCTCAAGAATTACCTAGCCATTTCTTGGCCTGAAAAGATGACTCCTAAGAAAAATAGGTTCTATTTCCTGAAAACACACCTGGAATACTCTTTCTCTAATAGAGAAAGCTTAGGGAGCTGAAGGCAGGGATGGAGTGGACTTTGTACAGACAGTTGTAAGTTATCAAAAGGCTGGGTCCTTTTCATGGAAACAAATAGAGAAAATATAAGGTCTTTATTGGCTGGTAAAGTATCTCTTTTTACAAAATGTATTAAATGTGGATCTTTTCTTCAGAAATATTTTCTCCTTTAAAACACATTTATTTTAATCATGTATCACTTTTTCCCCCTTAGTCCTTATACTATATATGAGAGTGGTAGTATAACTGAACATATTCTACCTTGTAAATATAGACAAATCAATATCTTTTTTGTAAATCAGACAAATCTTATTATGTATTCAAACAGATAACTTTTGTGTTCAAGCTGGTTTTAGAAAGGCAGAAGAACCAGAGATCAAATTGCCAATATCTGCTGGATCATAGAAAAAGCAAGTAAGTCAGTCAGTTTGGTCGCTCAGTTGTGTCCAACTCTTTGCAACTCCACAAACCATAGCACACCAGGCACCCTGTCCATCACCAACTCCCGGAGTTCACCCAAACTCATGTCCATTGAGTTGGTGATGCCATCCAACCATCTCATCCTCTGTTGTCCTTTTTTTCTCCTGCTTTCAATCTTTCCCAACATCAGGGTCTTTTAAAATGAGTCAGCTCTTTGCATCAGGTGGCCAAAGTATTGGAGTTTCAGCTTCAACATCAGTCCTTCCAATGAACACTCAGGACTGATCTGTTTTAAGATGGACTGGTTGGATCTCCTTGCAATCCAAGGGACTCTCAAGAGTCTTCTCCAACCCCACAGTTCAAAAGCATCAATTCTTCAGCACTCAGCTTTCTTCACAGTCCAACTCTCACATCCATACATGACCACTGGAAATACCATAGCCTTGATTAGATAGACCTTTGTTGACAAAGTCATGTCTCTGCTTTTCAATATGCTATCTAGGTTGGGCATAACTTTCCTTCCAAGCAGTAAGCATCTTTTAATTTCATGGCTGCAATCACCATCTGCAGTGATTCTGGAGCTCAGAAGTGTTCCAGAAAAACATCTATTTCTGCTTTCTCGACTATGCCAATGCCTTTGACATTGGATCACAATAAACTAGAAAATTCTGAAAAAGATGGGAATACAAGACCACCTGACTTGCCTCTTGAGAAACCTGTATGCTGATCAGGAAGCAACAAGTAGAACTGGACATGGAACAATGAATTGGTTCCAAATAGGAAAAGGAGTATGTCAAGGCTGTATATTGTCACCCTGCTTATTTAACTTATATGCAGACTTCACCATGAGAAACGCTGGGCTGGAGGAAGCACAGGCTGAAATCAAGATGGCGAGGAGAAATATTAATAACCTCAGATATGCAGATGACACTGCCCTTATGGCAGAAAGTGAAGAAGAATTAAAGAGCCTCTTGATGAAAGTGAAAAAGGAGAGTGAAAAAGTTGGCTTAAAGCTCAACATGCAGAAAACGAAGATCATGGCATCCAGTCCCATCACTTCATGGGAAATAGATGGGGAAACAGTGGAAACAGTGGCTGACTTTATTTTTGTGGGCTCCAAAATTGCTGCAGATGGTGATTACAGCCATGAAATTAAAAGATGCTTCCTCCTTGGAAGGAAAGTTATGACCAACCTAGACAGCATATTAAAAAGCAGAGACATTACTTTGCCAACAAAGATCTGTCTAGTCAAGGCTATGGTATCTCCAGTGGTCATGTATGGATGTGAGAGACTGTGAAGAAAGCTGAACGCGGAAAAATTGATGCTTTTGAACTGTGGGGTTGGAGAAGACTCTTGAGAGTTCCTTGGACTGCAAGGAGATCCAACCAGTCCATTCTAAAGGAGATCAGTCCTGTATGTTCACTGGAAGGACTGATGTTGAAGCTGAAACTCCAGTACTTTGGCCACCTGATGCAAAGAGCTGACTCATTTTTTTTAAATTTTGGGAACAATTGAGGGTAGGAGGAGAAGGGGACAACAGAGGATGAGATGGTTTGACGGCATCACCCACTCAATGGACATGGGTTTGGGTGGTCTCCAGGAGTTGGTGATGGACAGGAATGCCTGGCATGCTGTGGTTCATGGGATTGCAGAGTTAGACATGACTGAGTAATTGAACTGAATTGTGTACATATATTTTACTTACACTATCCAATAAAGTTACTATAATTTAAAAATCACATGTAATCCTGTGATCCTGTAGCCAATCTTAATTTGGCAAAATATTATATATATATATATATATATATGCATTGCAGGCAGATTTTTTACCATCTGAGACACCAAGGAAGCCCCATACACACACACACGTGCGCACACATATATGTAGTGATAAATGTGCACTTGGGGAAGGAAAACACTGTGTGGCAAATAATTTTATGATATTATTTATGAAATAATTTTATGATATATAAAGTATATATATATGTATATCATTATATAGTATATATCTATATCCATTTATCTATTTCTATCTATCTATTTATATCTATCTATCACTGCAGATGGTGACTGTAGCCATGAAATTAAAAGACGCTTACTCCTTGAAAGAAAAGTTATGACCAACCTAGATAGCATATTCAAAAGCAGAGACATTACTTTGCCGACTAAGATCCATCTAGTCAAGGCTATGGTCTTTCCTGTGGTCATGTATGGATGTGAGAGTTGGACTGTGAAGAAAGCTGAGTGCTGAAGAATTGATGCTTTTGAACTGTGGTGTTGGAGAAGACTCTTGAGAGTCCCTTGGACTGCAAGGAGATCCAACCAATCCATTCTGAAGGAGGTCAGCCCTGGGATTTCTTTAGAAGGAATGATGCTAAAGCTGAAACTCCAGTAGTATGGCCACCTCATGCGAAGAGTTGACTCATTGGAAAAGACCCTGATGCTGGGAGGGATTGGGGGCAGGAGGAGAAGGGGATGACAGAGAATGAGATGGCTGGATGGCATCACTGATTCGATGGACATGAGTCTGAGTGAATCCCGGGAATTGGTGATGGACATGGAGGCCTGGTGTGCTGCGATTCATGGGGTCGCAGAGTCGGACACAACTGAACGACTGAACTGAACTGAACGACTGAACTGAACTGATCTATCTATCTATCTATCTATCTATCTATATAGAGAGAGGTGGTCATAGTTAAAAGAACATGCAAAGACAAATATCTTGACCCTACTTACAATTTAAGGAAAGAACTCAAGAAACAAGTGCAGTGTTCTCCTTCATACGTATCATTTACTGATAGATTTAAAATAGTACTTTCTATATTATGTTGAGGATAATTAGTTAACATGTCTTCTCTTGTAACTTGTATATAACACTATTGCATACTCAAGGGTTTAAAATTTTATTTTTGTATTTTGTTAAAAATGTTTATTAATTAAATGTTAGTATGTGATACATGCATAACTTTGGAAAGCTCATTTTTACATTTATTCATTTTTTAAGTGTCCAAACCTAATATTATCTAACTCTGCTTACTCATTTAAATATTTGACATTTTTTAGTATTTTGGCAAGGTTTTCAAATATGCACTCTCAGTTCTTCAAATTTCTGTATACAAAACAACTGGAGTCAAATATAGGAGCTATTCTCTAATATTTCTTATTAATGGTTTAATTGGTGATTAATTCATTAGCTAAACTGAATTATTAAAAAATTCATATAAGTCATTTATTACCATGTAAATTTAATTATTATTAAACTCTTTTCCCTATTACTCTATTTCACACATACTCAACAGTCATGCTTTGATTACACACTGCTGACAGGAAATTCTTAATGGACTGCTACAGTCCTTGTACTAACTTTAGTTCAGGACTATTATTTCAAAGATGTGTCTGTTTATGTCTGTGTGTATCTTTGTGTGTGTCTGTGTTATGCACACCTTAAGTATTCATCTCCTGCTATTACATTGTTTTAAAAAATAAAGGGGATTTCTATTAGAGATAAACATGTAACTATTTATCTTATATCTGCATATTATTTTTATTGAATAATGAACCCTTAAGAAAAAAAGCTGACAAAAGACTAAGCTCTTATTCAAAGTGAGATGGTTAGGGCTATCTTCTACCTGACTTGACTAAATAGATGTCATCTGCCTGTCTCCTTTATACCTGGCTTTTTAATATCTCCCCTGCTGCTACTGCTGCTAAGTCAGTTCATTCATGTCTGACTCTGTGTGACCGCATAGACGGCAGCCCACCAGGATCCCCCGTCCCTAGGATTCTCCAGGCAAGAACACTGGAGTGGGTTGCCATTTCCTTCTCCAATGCATCAAAGTGAAAAGTGAAAGGGAAGTCATTCAGTCGTGTCTGACTCTTCGTGTCTCCATGGACTGCAGCCTACCAGGCTCCTCCCTCCATGGGATTTTCCAGGCAAGAGTACTGGAGTGGGGTGCCATCACCTTCTCCGAATATCTCCCCTAGAAGGAATGAATAGAGAAAATAGTCTATATTTCTAATAACCAGAATATAAACAAAGAAGAACATTTTCCATTGCATCCTCTGTCTGCTAGATCAAAAGGACAAGGATTCTTTGGAACCTAGAATGTGAGAAATTTGTTCCCTTGGAATCAATGAGTAAAGAATGAAATGGCAGATATAATTAATGTTCCTAATCAGGTTTTCAGAGAAGGCAACAGCAACCCACTCCAGTACTCTTGCCTGGAAAATCCCATGGATGGAGAAGCCTGGTAGGCTGCATTCCATGGGGTCGCAAAGGCGGGCACGACTAAGTGACTTCACTTTCACTTCACTTTCATGCATTGGAGAAGGAAATGGCAACCCACTCCACTGTTCTTGCCTGGAGAATCCCAGGGACGGGGGAGCCTGGTGGGCTGCTGTCTATGGGGTTGCACAGAGATGCACACGACTGAAGTCATCATAACTCCAACACACAAGTGTGGACAGAGGGGAACAGTGATTTAGGGTCACCAGAGTCAGTTAAATTTGCATATCAGTCCATGTCAGAATTAAAATAGAAAAAAAGGAAAATTTTTTAACTCTGTATAAATTTTTTGTCTGCAATTTTCTTCTGGTGTCCCTATGATCTTCTACTGCTATTCTTCTTGATGTCTCAAGAGGGAGGAGACTATGTCACTCTTAGCCTATTATTTGATCAAAAGCTCATAACGAGTCTTTTATTAAAAGTGCATGCCACTCAAGTTAAAAACCTTATTTTAGAAACAAAAATCATATATTTTTAAATTATGATTTCTGGGTCAGTCTCTTCCTCCATCATAGCACAACAGTATAGAAATGTTAATGGATATGTTTGAAAATCTCCAACTGATACATACATCAGCTTGCTGTATCTCACACTTGCCAGGCATACCTCCTGCCCTCAGCTTTTGCACTTGCTGTTCACTCTCCCTGAAGTGCTCTTTCACAAGATACCTGCTTGGTTCATTCTCTCACATAAAATTCTTCAGATATTTTACTCAAAATTCTCTTTAGTGAAGTCTTTTTAACCCCCCCCCCATTTAAAATTACTAACCATTCCTGATACTCTCTATATTCATCACTGCATTTTTTCTCCAATCAGTTCAGTTCAGTTCAGTCACTCAGTCGTGTCCAACTCTGCGACCCCATGAATTGCAGCACGCCAGGACTCCCTGTCCATCACCAGCTCCCGGAATTCACTCAAACTCACCTCCATCAAGTCGGTGATGCCATCCACCCATCTCATTCTCTGTCGTCCCCTTCTCCTCCTGCCCCCAATCCCTCCCAGCATCAGGGTCCTTTCCAATGAGTCAACTCTTCGCATGAGGTGGCCAAAGAATTGGAGTTTCAGCTTTAGCATCAGTCCTTCCAAAGAACACCCAGCACCGATCTCCTTTAGAATGGACTGGTTGGATTTCCTTGTAGTCCAAGGGACTTTCAAGAGTCTTTTCCAACACAACAGTTCACAAGCATCAATTCTTTGGTGCTCAGCTTTCTTCACAGTCCAACTCTCATATCCATACATGACCACAGGAAAAACCATAGCCTTGATTAGATGGACCTTTGTTGGCAAAGTAATGTCTCTGCTTTTCAATATGCTATCTAGGTTGGTCAGAACTTTCCTTCCAAGGAGGAAGCGTCTTTTAATTTCATGGCTGCAGTCACCATCTGCAGTGATTTTTGGAGCACCCAAAAATCTGACACTGTTTCCACAGTTTCCCCATCTATTTCCCATCAAGTGATGGGACTAGATGCCATGATCTTTGATTTCTGAATGTTGAGCTTTAAGCCAAATTTTTAACTCTCCACTTTCAATTTCATCAAGAGGCTTTTTAGTTCCACTTCACTTTCTGCCATAAGGGTGGTATTATCTGCATATCTGAGGTTATTGATATTTCTCCTGGCAATCTTGATTCCAGCTTGTGCTACTTCCAGCCTAGTGTTTCTAATGAGGTACTCTGCATAGAAGTTAAATAAGCAGGGTGACAATATACAGCCTTGACATACTCCTTTTCCTATTTGGAACCAGTCTGTTGTTCCATGTCCAGTTCTAACTGTTGCTCCCTGACCTGCATACAGATTTTCTCAAGAGGCAGGTCAGGTGGTCTGGTATTCCCATCTCTTGAAGAATTTTCCACAGTTTATTGTAATCCACAGAGTCAAAGGCTTTGGCATAGTCCATAAAGCAGAAATAGAAGTTTTTCTGGAACTCTCTTCTTTTTCCATGATCCAGCAGATGTTGACAATTTGATCTCTGGTTCCTCTGCCTTTTCTAAAACTAGTTTGAACATCTGGATGTTCACAGTTCATGTATTGCTGAAGCATGGCTTGGAGAGTTTTGAGCACTACTTTACTAGCACGTGTATTATTTTCTCCAATAATATAGTCTAAATATGTTATTTTATTTTTGTTTTCATCTAACAGATTTTAAACTTCAGAAATTAAAGAATTTTATATTCAATGTTTAATACTTTGTACAGAACAAGACTTAATAGCTATTAGTATATAACAGTTAAATAATAGTTGATGAATAAATAAAAATATTTTATAGTAAAACTCAATATCCCAATCTTTGATTATAGCAATCTTGTCACCCCTTATCTCTTTCCATCTTCATTGCTCTCTATTTCTTAGACTCTTAATACCCCTAAAAGCTTTTCATCAGGGCTATATTATGCCTTGCTTTCCTTAATATTATCTACTTGATCATGTAGACTATTTTCTCATCAATATCCTCAATGCCTTCCCATCAGTGCCTATTTGATATTCCAGGCCTGCAAATTCCAAACCTATAAATGAGTTTCAAATTAGATTGCTAAGTGCTAATGAATCAAAAAATGAAATATACATGTAGGCAAATCTTGATCCAGGAAGAGCTATAAACAAAGGGGCAATTTATCTATAAGACAAGAAACCAATCCCCCACCCTCCACATACCCTTATGGAGTTCAGCTATAGAAAAGTGAGAGTGAGGTGTGGAAATGGTGTCTGTTAAGAACATGATAGAATGTCTAAGGTGCATGAAAGGACCCTTATCCCCTACCCGTACATTATAATGTTCTCTTGGTGATAGACAGAGCATGATGCATTTAGTCCTCACCTGTCACTGTCCAGGGCTCCTTTGCTGGTCTTCTGTTGAATAACTACTTAAACACTAGGATTTGAACAATCAGAGAATGGTAGTGGTTGAATTTTCCTCATGCAGAAGATATTTCAGAACACTATCTAAGGAAAGGTCAACAGAAAAATGAGGCATTTTCTCTGCTGTGACCAGCTTACACCTTTCTAGTTAAAATAAATTGTGGGAAACAACTGACCGTATTACAGACCGTACCCTTAAAAACAATTCCAAATTGTATGTTTCTGTCTAAAAGTACACAGAGTGTATGAATGTAAAACAAAACTTTCCTGCTATTTTCCCTCACCACATTCCTTCTCATCCTGTGGAATTCAGTCACAAATAATTGAATTAATTATAATTCTTGGTAAATAACATTTTCATTGCATTTATCTTATTTTATTTAAATAATGATGTGTTTTATTTAATGAGTGGTTCTACAGTGTTTGCAATGTATTAGGCACAGTTCCAAGTATTTCACAAATACTTATTTATTAAATCCTTGAAATATTGCAGAAAGAAGATATTACTATATTTAGATTTTTTAAAGCAGTCCAATTTAGAAAGATTACTAAACTTCCTCAGAATGTATAACTAC
>SJYQ01009433.1:218934-228991 GCA_006410935.1 Redunca redunca | reverse complement strand
GGTTAAGTGATAGATAAAAGTAAACATATTCAAATGCTTAAAAATTTTTTTCAATAAAGAGATCCATATTCCTAAGGAATTACATTAATTGTGGATCAAAGGATCATACCTAGTTAAGGAACCACATTAGGGCTCTTCATATTAAATATGGAAAATATGTCATATTTTTGCATTGTGAATCATTTTGAAAACATTTATAATTTTTTCTCATATAGACAAAATACATCTGTATGTAAAGTATTTTACTATAATTAGCCACCTCAGGGGCTGGAGGAAGAGGAGGGATGTAAGTTTAGGAAGGCTAAGTAATTTAACCACTAACATAAGTCCAATTATCAGGGCCTGAACTAAATAATAAATGATATGACTATGTTTCCTACTGTTTATAATAGTCAATTTTGGAGTAATATTTTAGGAATTATATAAACATAAAAATGGCACATTCATATGTAGATGAAAAATGTTAATTTTAAACTGTAAGTAAATGCAGATACCCCTCCCCCTTTATCCTAATTTTATTTGGGATTAACATGACTAGACATTGTTCTCACTTTAAAAAGTAATACCTTGTTAAAGAGGTTGCAGTCTGTGTGTTTCAGGAGGCCTTACCCACACATGAACACTGAATTAATCCCCCTAATGATTCTCCTGTCTTTTTTTCATGCATATTGGTAAAAATATTCTCTAAAGCTTGATTGCTGAACCTAAATCTGAGGCTTTGGTGTTTTTTATCTCTGTGGGTCTCAAATGAAAATCTTCAAGGCTTGCACTACATTGTTTCTAAAAATTAGAGTATACGATTTTTAATTAAAAACAATATGCAAGTATGTTAAAAATACATGCTGAAACATTTGCTTCAGTGAGTCTTAACAGGCAAGACTTTCATATTTCCAAAGTCTTTCTGAGGAAGGCAACCTTTAATGGTGACTTTGTGTGTGTGTGTGTGTGTGTGTGTGTGTATACCTACATGTGCATGCGTGCGCTTTGTCATGTCCAACTCTGCTACCCCATGGGCTGTAGCCCACCAGGCTCCTCTGTCCATGGAATTTTCCAGACAAGGATACTGGAGTGGGTTACTGTTTCTGAGAGTTATAATTATAGAATAAAACTATATCTTCCTGTGGATCTGAATGATTGTTTACTGGTAAGAGTCCAAACTTGCCATCTGCATTGACTTCCCATTGTATCTCTGAGGAAGAGGTGAATAAGAGACTACCTATATTTCAAAGTTGTTCATAGATTGTCTGGATGGTAACTAGTATTGATTTTTCCTCCCAGAGAACTGCTCCTCTTTCCAGCATTCTTTCATTTTTTGTGTATCTATGAAAACTTAAAAAATGAAAAACTTTCAAAACATGAAAACTTAGAAATTCAAAACCTGGCTTTTGTCCTAACCTATCTGAAACATTAGTTATTTTGTCTCTAAATGAAGTAATTTTCTTTACTTGTACATTTTGAAATCATTGTGAGGTCCAAATATTTATGACAATTATGTTTTATAAGACTTAAATTACTCTAAAATACACAAAAATAATAGCAATAATAATGTAGTTTGTAAAACGTGCTGATGATTTTCTTTAGGACATGAAAACATCCTCTACACACTTAAGAAAACCAGATTTTAAAATAAGTATAATAGTATTCTTTCATATGCGACAGAGACAGAAGCCCCAGAGTTTGGCCTAAAGTGGATGACTGCTAATTAAAGAATACAAGAAAATGCACCCTCACAAATGAAGTCCCAGCCAGTTTGTAAATTTTCACTAAATCTAGTGATCTAAGTTGCTTTGGTGAATATTTCATAAATGTGCTCTCCAAAGATGATGTTTTTTGAAGTTTGGAGATGTGATAACATTATACCTTGAATACTAAAGAAAATATTATGAAAAACAAGAATAGAAAAGTCACAAAAGTATATCAAATATGCTGCTTGACAGAGGTTATACACTATAGCATCACACTGTAGTTTATGAACACTTTGTTAAGTCTCTTCAGTAGTCACCAACTTTTTGTCTATTATATCTATTGCCACCATCCTGGTTTCAGAGCTTTTTCTTCAAGTCTCTATAGTTTGTGTTTTTCCCTTTTTCTATGGAACAGTGAGTAATAGTGTCATGGGATTAAAATGTCAGCTTTTATTTTATTCCTTTAAGAACAGTCTTTATGAATATTTCAATAACTTTCTCTTATAGTTAAAGGTTTAAATATGTGATATTTTAATGAAGAAGAGAAAAAAATTCTGTACAATATATAATGTCAGCATCAGTTAGAGCATCTTCCATATATACAGAAGACATTATACCATCTTATGGTATGCTTAAATGGCTGCATATTATTTTGGAAATCTTTTTGCATTGCAAATATTGGCCTAGGTCTACTTAGCATCCTAAGTAATTTATGAATTTAATACTTAAACATTTCCTTAGCTATGCTGCCTCCCCTACCATCACTTTCAAGATAGTTAGTTAAGAAGTGATCCTAGGAAGCAGAAAGTAGTCACCATCTCTTGGCTAAAGTAAAGAGTATGTGACCACTATGGTAATTGATTATTGGGGAATGTTAGGGATACCGATATACAATGTAAAGAAGGAATAATAATTCTGGAACCAAAATGATCCATGAGGGTGGGTTTTATTATTTAACTATCCAATTGAACATTAGATGGACAAGTATAGGAGTTATAAACATAGAAGGGCAAGGTGACAGTTCTGAGGATTTATATCTGCATCTGAGTCACATCAAAAGTAAACTCACCCAGTCTTATGTAGTCTAGCCTAGGTACTGGCAAAGGGTGAAGGGAATTTACAATGAAGACTATCTAGAATAATGGAGGGAGCCAACTGGTATCAATTGAGATGTCAAGACCAGATACAGGGGTAGGAACCTAACTTATCCTCATGGTCTTCCTTTTTTAAATTTACCCAGAAAAAGAGAGCCATATGGATTCTGGAAAAGTTGTTCCCAGATGGATGACTGTATTGTATGTAGCCATTGGATCCTACATGGGCAATGGGTAAAGTCTTGAAGACGCTGTAGTTTCTCGTACAAATCCCACCTAAAGACAGAGGCATTTCTCCCAGCTAGAAAGGTATGTGTATATGCTTCACAACTGACTCCTTATCCTAGAGCTGATCTTCATAGCCTCACTCAAAGTAAATCCCCTCCCCAAGAACAGCTGTGCTCAACAATTGATCACCTCTCTCATTCTCTCATAAGTCTTATGGCCAGAGCATTCTAAGCAAACTTCCTTCAGGCAAACTACTGTCTCAGAGTGTTTCCTAGGAATACAAACTATGGCAATCTGCTTTCTAAATAAGAAAAATGCTTTCAGTTCATATTCATATTTAGTATATATTCACTTTGAAGTTCAAAATAATTCTGCACATGTAACTAAAAATGAAGTATACTATCTTCATAATTAGACTCTAATAATATCAATAAAACTCTCTTTAAATAGTTATAACTTCATTCTAAAGTTAAGAATGTGAATATGCCATATGCTCAGTTGTGTTCAACGCTTTTACGACCCCATGGACTGTAGCCAGCCAGCCTCCTCTGTCCATTGGATTTCCTGGCTAGAATCCTGGAGTGGGTTGTCATTTTCTTCTGAAGGGGATCTTCCTGACCCAGAAATCAAACTTGTATCTCCTTTGTCTCCTGCATTGGCAGGTAGATTCTTTACCATTAAGCCATCTTGGAATCCCTGAATATGCCATACTGTTTCCTATATCTGCATCCTTATATGTAGTTTTATCTGTCTTCTTCTTTACTGTCTGAGCCACCAGGGAAGCCCTGTCTTCTTCTACCTACCCTTTGTAAGTTTAGCTAATTTACACTTGTCTATTAAATATCAGTTTCAGTGTCTCCTCTTTAAAGTCTTTCCCTAACTTTTATTCTGACTTATATATGTTGTATGAATTGGAAATTACTGTAAGTGGCTTTGTAACAGTATTTTAAACATTACAGTATTAACAGATACTGTGGTTATCCTAGTGTGTTGTACATTTCTTGAGGCAAAGACCAAATCAGAGAGGGCAAAAAAGTAATTATACGCTTGTGGGCTCTGGAACTGAAATGTCTTTAATCCTTTTTGAGGAATAAGAGATTTAACAGTGTAACTCTATATTCACATGAAATAAATCTGTACTTCTAGGACCTAGCTCAGTGCCTCCCAAACAAATGATTATCATTGAAAAAAAAAATAGATGAATAACTAAATGAATGATTGGCTGATTAAAGAAAGGAAAGACTAAAAACAAAAGGGTGAATAAATGATATTCCAATTATGGGCATATTCCATAAGACTAATATGTTTATAAAATCATTTTACTTTAAAATTTATATTAGATGTTTTGGTTAGGTATTATTATTGTCCTTTACTAGTTGAGAAAAATGAATTTCATGGATTAACTAGTTTTCCAAAAGTTACAGCTATTAAGTGATATCTAAGTCAGACATGACTGAGCAACTGAACTGAAGTCCTAAATAATATTTCATATCTAGTTATTTTATAGATAGATAAATGTGTGTGTGTGTATTTTTTAAAATTGCATTGAGCGTATTGCGGTATGCATGATAAGAGATGCATGTGACAGGGATCTTGGTTGGCAGAGGAAATAGAAAGAATGAGATGACTCTAGATTTTAGAGGAAGACTCAGTCAGCAAGATCTCTTGACTAGTTAGCTAAGCAGAGAGAAAGCTATGGGGCTAATCAATGACTTTTTAGCCTGGGTGAATTGGAGAATGGTGGTTCAATTCTCAGAACTATAAGAACCAAGGTTTGGAGTTAGAGGGGAAATAAAAAATTACTTGTAGAGTACTGATGTGAGGCCTCTTCAGGACCTCTCAATAGAAGTTCACTGCAGAAGTTCTGGGGAAATGACAAGAAAATTAACATTGATATTATTAATATATTAATGTTAGAAGTTTAGAAATGTATATTTGGGGAGTTTTATTGACCATTTTAATTTATAAGGCTTCAAATTTATAAGGAAGGCTTTGTGTTTGTTTCAGATCAAATACAGTCAATGCAATGAAAAAAAAAGCAGGTTGGAGCCATAATTATGACTGTGGGTTCTTTAATAATAGTAAACACATGTGCCGTGCATCTATACTTCAAAAACTCATAATGTATGAGTGAATTTTAGTGTAAATATTTTTTAAATCTAACAAAAGGATAAGTTGTTTTTATCATCTATTACCTTTTGGTGTTCTCTGGAATCATGCTTCATTTGATCTGGATCAAAACCATTATTATGTTGGAATTGCAACATATAAAGCATAAACAACTTTCCAAAGAAGAAAAACATACTATTCACAAAATAAATAAGAATAATTTGCATTTTTCTTTTCCCTCTTGGCTTCCTCATAAATCTATATTCTAATACTAATAAAGCATAGAATCTGGATATTCTGCTTTCCTTTTTGAAAAGATTACCTTGTTGAAGTTCACTTCAGCCTTGGGGTTCACTGTTACAGTACATGTAACAATGCTATAGTCACAGTACATGTAACCAACAATGTATAGTTCATTTCATTCATATGCATTCTTTATACACAAACTATACATAGGAATAGAATGTGTTAGCTCAATGTGTATAGCCACGTGACAGGCTCTGGAAGGAAAAAATTAATAAAACTCCTTTCCCACAAAAATAACATAACTGTTCAAATGTAAACATTTTGAAATAAAAGCTGCAGTTGTTTTTCAGCAAGTAACAGCAGTTCATTTCTACCACATAATGACCTGAAATTATATTTACTAATAAGGTTGATTACAGATGGCTTAAAGAATTCCAAGAATGATCAACAGCAGAATCCAGTGATGACAATGACTGATGGTAGTCATACCCATGACCATCATATGCAACCCTCTCCATGCCTACTGAGCTTTGCCAGTGGGGCTAGGGTGCTTTATAGGAATCATACCTGACTCTTTTGATTATATTTTAGTTGGTTACATTTTTCTCTACATTCTTACACATAGGTAGAGTTTGAGATAGTATTGCTCATAGATGAAGAAAACATGTTGGTTTCCAACAGACCCGGGTTTTCTATTCATCAGCTTCAGAACTTTGGACTCCTATTACCTTTATCAGTGCAAAATTTCCTAATAATAAAATAGTAAATTTCCTAATAATAAATTTCCTAATAAAATAGTAGTTGTAAATTATCTGCCTTTCAAGGTTGTGATGATTAAAAGTAATTTCCCCTAGGAAGCATCTAACTCATGTCTTGGCTCATAGCAGGGGACAAACAAATGTTAATTATTTTTTATTAATGCAATTACAGTTACTATTAGAAAGTGTGTTTTATTCAAGTAAAAATTATACTTTTTAAAACTCAAATGAAAACTTATGAAAAAATACAAATGAAAANAACAGAGTATATTAAAATAGTTAAAACATAATTCCATGAAATATAAATCATATTTAAACACTCAAAACTAATTTATTTCTTTAAGCTTTTAAGAAATCTACCTTCATTTACAATGCTTCATTGCTTAGCATTGTTCATTATAATAATTTTACTGCACAAATGAATATTAATTGAGGAGGCCTATTAAAAATATTCGACATTTCTCTAAAGTAATGACTTACAAGGGTAAATGTCGCATCTATTGTTTTGTTATTTATTTGACAAAAAATATAATTATTTTGCTTTGATAGCATTGCAGATAAAAGGCCTTTTTAAAAAAAAAAATCTAAACATTAGGCTGTCTTTGAAAAAATATCTCTACTAAATAAAATAAATTTTACAAAACTTGTGTATTTGTGACAGGATTCTAAAGGCAAAAATAACTTTGAGGGTTATTCATAGCATATTAGCATACAAGTATCTTCTCATTTTTACTTCTTAACCACCTTAGAAAAAACATAGAGTAATTATAACAATATTAAAGGCATTGACCATGACAGAAATAATAGACTGTATGTTTAAGGAAGAACAAGGCATATTAAGTTTTTTGCTAAGAGGTATTCTAGGGCTTACCTGGTGACTCAGCTGTAAAGAATCTGCTTGCCAATGAAGGAGACCAGGGTTCATCCCTAGGTCAGGAAAATCTTCTAGAGAAGGAAATGGCAACACAGTCCAGTATTTTTGCCTGGAGAATCCCATGGACAGAGGAGCCTCCTGGGCTACAATCCATGGGCCACAGAATCAGATATAACTTAGCAACTAAACATGAACATCAAAGGGGAAATCCAGCACATTTGCCCATTTATTAGCTGCAAACACTCGGTCCTGAGCTTTATGTGGCAGAGAATAGTTAAGAAAGCAGAGAGCAAGTTTAAGAAAAGAAACTGAGTTTAAGATCAGCTAACAATCTGAGGGCCATAACCCAGAGTGATTGAGTAAGCATTAGCTGTTGGTACAGTATGAGCTATTAAAATTAATGTTTCAGCATACATGCCTACTTCTACTCTTAAAGTGAACCCCATGTACGGAGCAGCCTGGTGGGCTGCAGTCCATGGGGTCGCGGAGAGTCGGACACAGCTGAACGACTTCACTTTCACTTTTCACTTTCATGCATTGGAGAAGGAAATGGCAACCCACTCCAGTGTTCTTGCCTGGAGAATCCCAGGGACGGAGGAGCCTGGTGGGCTGCCGTCTATGGGATTGCACAGAGTCGGACGCTACTGAAGCGACTTGGCAGCAGCAGGAGCAGCTGCTGCTGAAGTTATCAGATCTCCATGATGCTCCTTTATAGGCATTACCTTTCCTGCTTCACGAGTCCTTTTGGAATCACAACCACGGTAGTGATTTGGTTTAACGGTATTACCTTATGGTATCATGATGTCCCTCTGAAGGTATACTTAACATTAATTTAGCAAGCCAAGTGAGTGCTGTTAGACAAAGTAGTAAACTTGATTTTACTAAATATATGCATATTATATCATTCCTAGGATTTATCAGCATCCATCTTGGGTGACTGTATTTGATTACATGCAAAATATACCCATGAGGTCGCAAAGAGTGCAACAGCACTGAGCAACTGAACAAAAACAACAAAAATATTCCCAATTTTAAGGTCCTTATTGTTGTCTTTGGCCTTCTTGCTTTTGTTGCCTTTATTATACTCTCATTCACTCTCACATTATGAACCAGTTGTCTTCTGGAACTTGGCCATCTCATTGATCCAAACAATCTTGACTCAGATTGTTTTTTTTTTTTTTTTTACATTTTCTGGTGTATTTTGTCCAATTTTTCTATTTAATCTTCAAAAACTTCATGATGGTCTTTGCAGATACCACACTTCATAGTTTTGTTTTTTTTTTTTTTTTTTCCATCTTATAAGGAGTAAAGAGAAGGATTTATTTGCAGTGTGGTGGTTTTCATTTTCTGTTTCCACATAGGTCTGATAACTTTGCCAGACATAAGAAATTATCCACTGATTTCGTGATCATATTTCTCCTTGATCCTTCTCCCTTGACCAAAAGTTTCAAACTTCCTCTAGCTAGTTCTAGAGATTACCAGTGTGGGTTTTTAGGCATCAGTTGTTTCAGACAGACATAGATTCTTCCCTTCTGTTGCCTTGATAACAGCAAACTGATTTTTTCACTCTATTTCCCTTGCTATAACATCTAATTGCTCAACACTTGCACACTCTTTATTGTACCTCAGAAGCTCCACCTGCTTGGCCAATAGTCAAACTGCAGTAACTGGTCCTGATTAATTGTGTATATCTGCAAGGAAAATATTCTTAAACTCTGTAGCAAGCCAGATGTCTTGCTGAAGTCCTAGAGGTCATACAACAGGTTTTTCCTTCATTTCAAACTCCTCCACTGAGTTCTCTGCTATCTCTTAGTAGGTTTGTCTTGGTACTCCTATCTCTGCAGCTACCTCCAATAAGCTTGCCTTTTTTGATGAGCTACACCCAAGCAAGACTTGGTGCCGCAGAATTGCCAGGTGAATTTCCCAGCTTGCCCTGCGGCTCCCCAAGGCCATTAGTTCCGCCCAGCCCGCACCTCAGCGCTGAAAGGCGGAGCGTGCAGGTCTGGCTGGCTTGTGGTTCAAAAAGACCGCTTTGAGAAACCAATGAAAACAAGCGGCTTGTTTGATTTTGTTGTTTTTCTTGCTATGTTTTGGGAAGACACACTAGTGGAAAGGGGAAGCGAACTGAGAGTCCTGAGATTGGAGTCCTGCTTACTAATTTGGGTAAGGTTGCATGTAATAAAACAGAAGTTTCATACGTTATGACAGTGAGGATCACTAACCTTTTAATTAGGGGGGGCAGGTATTGATTTATATGACTGGATATTTTTCAATATCAAATGTTTAACTCTATATATATATATACACACACACACATATAAAACATATATATATATATGTATGTTTTAAAAATTCCTTGTATACCTTGTGCAAAATCATAGGTTTCTGAAAACACTGATATTTTGTCAAGTATAACAGTGCAGTTCTTGGGTTAAATTAAAATTGGTCATTTTTCATGGTTTTTGATAGTGATCTGTTTTCCAGTGTTAAAAAAGACTCTGAAGACATTGCCTATCCAAAACTAAAGTAATGCTGAGTGACAGTTTGATTAGTCTTACTTATGTTGGAAAGAAGAAAAGGAATATTATTTGGGGCAGGAGTAATTAAGCTTCATTTAGTGTTCCTGTTCAATATCTGTGAACAAGTTTTAGTGTTATTAGAAGAACAAAAAAAGAGTACTAGGTAGAGAGTAATGCCACCTCTCATTTTGTGACTGTTGTAGATGGAAAAACATAGCTTGAGCCTCAAATTCTGGAGACTGTTCCTATATGTGCTTAGCTTTCTATTGGAATGAAACACATTTCAGTAATGTTCTTATTCTGTGCATTTTCAAAATCAGCTCACTTTCTTTACTTATATTTTCCTGACTTTATCCATTTTGCCTTTTTAATATATGTCTGTTTTTAATGATACATGACAGATGTTGTCAGATGATAAATTTTTTTGAAAGATCTATATAATGTATCCTTTCTCTAGTCCATACATAGAGTGAGAGTTTATTAAAATCCTTCATGTTTTTCAAAAGAAATAAACAATTTAAGCATTAAATAACATAAATATGTA
>SJYQ01009433.1:189633-213472 GCA_006410935.1 Redunca redunca | reverse complement strand
TAATGGGAAATATATTGTATAGGTTCACTTGGAATATGATTTCAAATTGTAAACTTTTAGAATGAAGAAAATGGATATAACTTTGTGTTGGGAAACCAAGAGACATAATCTTTAGAGTTCATCACAAACAAAAGGAAAACACTTCCTTGATGCCCAAACCTTTTGAATTCAAATTTTGTTCAAAACCAATGTAGAAGCCTTCAGGGAAGATAGTTTATTACCTGATATTTTATTCTTGAGGGATAGATTCATTATTTGACCTACTTAAGGCAGAAAGCAAAGAGGAACTAAAGAACCTCTTGAAGGTAAATGAGGAGAGTGAAAAAGCTGGCTTAAAACTCAACATTCAAAAAACTAAGATCATGGCATCTAGTCCCATCATTTCCTGGCAAATTGTTAGGGACACAGTGGAAACAGTGACAGACTTAATTTTCTTAGGCTCCAAAATCACTGCAGATGGTGACTGCAGCTGTGAAATTAAAAGATGTGTGGTCCTTGGAAGAAAAGCTATGACAAAGCTAGACAGCATATTATATAGCAAAGATATTACTTTGCCAACAAAGGTCCATCTAGTCAAAGCTATGATTTTTTCAGTAGTCATGTATAGATGTGAGATTTGGACCATAAAGAAAAATTGATGCTTCAAAAAATTGATGCTTTTGAACTGTGGAGATGAAGAAGACTCTTGAGAGTCCCTTGGACTGCAAGCAGATCAAACCAGTCAATGCTGAAGGAATCAGCCTTGAATATTCTTTGGAAGGGCTGATGCTGAAGCTGAAGGTCCAATACTTTGGTCTCTTGATGCGAAGAGCCACCTCACTAGAAAAGACCCTGATGCTGGAAAAGATTGAAGGCAGGGGGAGAAGGACAAAGGATGAGATGGTTAGATGGCATCACCGACTCAATGGACATGTGTTTGAGCATGCTCCAGGAAGTAGTGAAAGGGAAGCCTGGTGTGCTGCAGTCCATGGGATCATAAACATGATCAGACATGATTGAGTGACTGAACAACAACAATAACTCATGGCCAAGGAAACACAAAGGGAAATCTAATAGGATACTTTGAGGATATCCTTTGCCAAATTCTGACACAGACAGATGTTGGATAATTCTTCACTGGCACCATTCCTTTTCCTTTATTCCTGCCTTGTAGCTGACAAGTTGTCTGGAATAAAAACAAATATCTTGTTATCATGAGTTGAAAATCTTAATAATGAAAAAGATCAACAGCTATTAGGGTTAAGTTGGAATATGAAGACAGCCTATAGTTTCTTCATAGGATTATTGTTATTAACTCTGAGACGATCAGCCTTCAGACCTCTTCCTCAATAATATTTGTGTTGGTTATGCTTCTATTGATTAGGATTCTATTGCTTGCAGTTGAAAGTGTTTTACTGGTACAAAAATTCAAGGAAAACTAGGAAGAAATCATAACAACGGTTTGGCAAATAGATACAAGGACTTTTACCAATAGACATGTCAATATTGAAGAGCATTTAGATTTTGGGAAATTAGGTGGAAATCTGGGTCACAAAGAGGTGAGTTAAAATAAGTGTGTTCAGGAGATTATCTGAGTGTATCAGATACAGGAGATCCGGCCCTGAGTCAGACTTAAGTTTATAAATCTATCCAATCATTGCTGTCTTTTTAGTAGCTGAGAAATTATAAAACATACATTCACCTGTGAACATTTTCAGTCCTGATTTCCTGTGACTGAAATTAACTTGGCTCATGGAATAATTTTGCTAGTTCATGGTAAACTCAGGCATGTCTAGTTTATACTCACTCTCTCTTTTGTCCCTATTAAATGATTCAGCATTCACATGTTTCTACAATTCATTTTCCTTCTATAAGGTGATATATGGATTGCCAGAAGACTGGCAGTGTGCCATGGTGTGAGGGGTGATCTACATGCCATTCCATGTTTCTGTTCTTCCCTTTCTAGTCCCCACTCAGATCTAAGTCATCTTGAAATGCACGGGTGAGTCTTCCTCTGTCCGTGTGGCATCAGCTACCTGTAGTATCTATTCCTAGATAACATCTAGTGGTTCAGAAAACTATCCTCTTGTGATTTTTGAAAGCCCTTTCTTTTTCCACTTCTTTCAGCTATTCACACACTCCCTTTTGAAGGCTGAGATTTTCAGTTTTCCTTACACTTCTTACACAGATGGTTCTAACAATTGAAATATTTTGTAATTTTTAAGATTTCATTCTAACAGTTTTCAGAATGTTAATTGTGGGATCTGAAACTAAATGCATTTACCTTTTAATATCCTTTTATTAAAGCTAATGGTTATGTATTTGCTACTGGTTTAATTCTGTTGACAAGGGAGGGATAACATAAACTGCAAAAACAAATGAGTTAAAATCAACTAGCTTGGCCCATGTGCCATGTACCAGACACTTTGTTACAGGGAGATAAGATGCAGTATCTGACACTAAGTTCCTTACAATCTATTGAGACACTCAAAATACTATAAATAATACAAAGTGAAGAGTGGTAAGAAACAGATTTTGTTTGTGATATTCTTAGCATCAAATATTCTTAAAATGTATTAAAGTGTTGTAGTAAAGTATGGTTATTATTAATTTAAGGAACTTTTGTCTTGGCATGTAGTATCCAAACTGATGATTATCAGTGGTTAGAGACTGTCATAGGAATTGGAGAAAACCCAGTCCATTGCATCTCTTCTTTTTTTTTCATATTTTGTTCTCTATTTAAAATTGTTGACGATTGACACTTATTACCACATATTAGTGAAAGTTAATGGAGATCTTTGAAAGGAAACTGACTATGGAAAACTCACAGGTAAGGGAAACAGAATGTGAATCAAAGGAAATGTAGATGTTAAGAAAAGTAGAATCACATTAAAATTAAGCTTAAATAGAAAGTAAAGTAAAATCCAGAGAAAAAAATACAACTGTAGAAATAAGAATGACTGAAAAAGAAACTTTGAACACTTGGCTATTCAGGTATTTAAAAACAATATTCTTGAAGAGAAGGTAGGTTATGGCTGGAAGACTAATTGCCACTGAGACTGGAATATGGATCCTGAGCAGTTATGGCTTTTCAGAAAGAGGTATATTCCCCACAGTTTATTCATCTGTGAAAACCAAGCCCACGTCCCTGCTTCTCTGCAGTGTCTGTCCACCCCTTTACTGTCTGGTTAAGAATATCTTCTGTGTAGTCCGATGGTACCAGCACTGACCCTAGACAAATGGGAAAGGAAGCTCCATGTATTGAGTGGGCCCCTATCTGGTTTTCCTTTGAAGCAAGCGAGTCTGGAGTTAAAGAGACTTGCCCTGACTTTGAGACCAGTCTCTGAACAAACCATTAGAAAGTGAAAGTATCTCAGTCATGTCCAACTCTTTGTGACCCCATGGACTCTATCCTGCTGGGCTCCTCTGTCCATGGAATTCTCCAGGCCAGAATACTGGAATAGGTAGCCATTCCCAGATGCCCTAATCTAACAGCCCCTAGCCTGTTTTTAAGAGTTGTGGAGCGCACTTTACACTGTGCCATTTTTATCAGAGAGTAGATCATTGCAGAGCTGAATGAGTACATCTCAACCTGAAGGATAAGGAGTAGTTACTTGCACAGATACGAAGAGAGGCATTGAATTTTGCGTAATGGATCTGACACGGGAAAAGGGGAGAACCCGGAAAGTGCTCTTTAGATACTACCATATTCCTCTGCAGAATTGCAGAGGAGTTCAGTAATTCTGATTTTTTAAAATAATTTTATTTATTTATTTTTGGCTACTGGACCTTCATTGTCTGCATGGGCTTTTCTCTAGTGGCTGAGAGCAAGGGCTACTGTCTAGTTCCTATGCATGGGCTTCTTGTTTCAGTGCCTCCTCTTGTTGCAGAGCTTCTTTAGAGCATGTGGGCTTTGGTAGTTGTTGCTCCCAGGCTCTAGAGTACTGGCTCAATGGCTGTGGCATGCAGACTTAATTATTTTGTGGCATCTGGGATCTTCCCAGATTGAACTCATGTCTTTGATTTGTGGGATCAAACTAACGTCTCCTACATTGGCAGGCAGATTCTTTACCACTGAACCAGTAGCAAAGCCCAGTAATTCTCAATTTGAATTTGGTCTTGAAGTTCAGATTCCTTGCATCAGTTCCCAACCTTTCTGGCACCAGGGGCAGGTTTAGTGGAAGACAGTTTTTCCATGGGCTGAGTGGAAGGGAATGGTTTGGGGATAACTCAGTTGCATTACATTTGTTGCACACTTTATTTCTAATCTGATGTTACCCATTATCTGATATGAGGTACCGGTCCATGGCCCAGAGGTTGGGGACCCCTGCTTAAAGAATGATGCTAGTAAGGACCAGAGATTGTGGCATCATTCAGACAGAAATTGTCTAGCCTGGATTGGGTGCAGCAATTTAGAAAATATGTATGAGTCTCTCCAGAGATTGGAGGAGGAGTTGGAAACAGGACAGGCTAGTCAGCAAGCAGAGAAATACCTTCCCCTCTTTTACAACTTCAGCCTAACAACTTCACCTTCTCTGAGGAATGGGTCATCGTTTTTGGAAAAGAGGGAAAAAAATTAATTTTGAAATTGTGCCGAACTATATCCCATTATTTTGGTATGAACTGCTGCTTTTTAACATAACTTTTAAATGAATCACTTTCCTTCTACATTTTTTTCCCATTTCTTCTTCCATTTGACTGAGCATTGCAATAAAAGGTACAGTGTTTTGGACTCAGGTAGAAGCATAGGTTGAGGATGACAAAATTATGCTGTAAGCCTTGGAATCCCCTCCTACCTTTGGATTACTGTTTATGGAAAAAATAACTATTTCCTTAATTTTGGGCCAGTGTTCTCTATGATTTTTTTGTTGTAGCATCTTATTCTGTTCCCAGTTACTTTCTGACCGTCACAACATGGCTATATCAAGGACATGACCAAATATATTGAGGTCTGAGGAAATGCCAGGCTGCATATGTATTATGCAAAGTAGAGCTTTGTGATATGGAATGTTTGCACAAGTTTGAAAACTAAATAATCCTTAATCGGGCTACTAAAATTACATGTCCCTTTGTAGTTCAGTAAATTTTGCATTGTTCCTAGCAAATCCATGGGGAAAAAAAATTATTCTCATCTATTAAAACATAAGAATAATAGTTTAGACATGCAAAAAAAGAAACCTCTTCTGAGATTTTCTTGTAAGAAAATAACCTGTAGAGCACATCCTGCATTGTTGCTGGGTGCTTTGGCTCTTTTTTGATCATTGGTGTGTTCAGTGGGGAGCAATGATTGATCCAGTAAAAGAAAAAAAATTCAGTTTTCTTTTGTTACCTCTCAGAAACTCTTATAATATTTTTATATTTTTTCATCTAGTGAAAAACTTTTAAATATTTCCTGCAGTAAAAGTTTACTAACTACTGTGAATTTTAGAGTGATGAGAGTTTTTTTGGGAAAAAATCAAACTATCATAGTACTAATGTATTCTCTGATTCACCAAAAAACAATGTATGGGGTATTCAGCTAATCTGTTTTAGATATATGTTGTTCAGGGGAGGAAATCACTGTGATTAATTCCTTTGAGGTGAGAGTGATGCAGTTATTGTTGTTTTTGTACACAAATGTTACAACATATGGGAGAAAGAATTAGGGAGTTCCTTTTTACTAGCAATCTTTATGTTTCTTCTTCCAGTCCTTCAAATGTCAATACACACAAAGAATAACACTTTATGCAGTAGATGTTTCATCCATAGTTAAGCAATGTATCATTAACAGACTTATAATAACCCACATTTCACTGTAATTTAAATTGATTACATTTATTTATCTTATGCCTGAATAGATTAAAGAAAACTATTCCATAATTTAGACTGCTTTAATTAATTCCCATGAAACAGTTGTTTTCCTTGCAAAGAGTTTATTTTGTCATACTAACATGTACATATTTAGGTCTATATTTGGATTAGAGAAAAGTTTTCATTTGTCGCATAAAAATTTTAAGGTAAGTACCTTATCTTAATCTAAAAGCCATACTTTTTGTGGATTTTGTGTTCATATTTATCAAACACTCAGAGAAAGAACATAAAGAAGTATTAATAATAAAACAGAAGGGAAACAAAGTGCCTCAAGGCTCCCCAGATATTTCTTTCTGGCATTTAAGATCATATCAGATTTAATGAGTTGTAAGTAGTGTGTCCTCTCAGTTAAGATTGGTTTAGCAGTTCTTAGTTTTTATTAGAATCTCATTTTCTCATTCACATATTTTTCATACAAAAATGGAACTCAAATTGAGGCTTGCCTCATTTATTTAGGATTCATATATGTGATAAAGGAAATACAAACAGTGAAAAAATTTGAGATCAGAAATAGTTAAAATTAGATTGTCACTTGTAACTGACTTATCTAATTCTTCATATTCAGTAACATCTGACATGTGAAATATTTTCCTATTTGTGGGCTTCTTATTTCACTTTTTAGAATGCTACTTTGTTTTCCTCCATTGATAGCAACACAATAACAGAAACTGTGATAACAAAAGTGGTTCTTAGAGAGCAAACATATCACAGCTGACTATGAAATCTCCTGATTATCTGCTATGTCGCTGCTCGTTGATTGTCCACTGCTGATTATTAGCTGTAGGTAGTTGACTATTAAATTAAACCACTTGTGCTAGTACTTTGTTCTCAATATTCCCCTTTCTTGATTTTCAGTCTATTTTAAAATTACTGCCATGTAGGTTCTTCTCCCATCATTCTACTTAATGCTCCATACTAAGTCAGGCAGTAGACTTTTTTTAATACCATGTGGAATGAATTTCATTTGTTCTTTACCAAGTTAATTATTTTACTGTTCCCATCTTCTTAAAATTCTAATCTGTTTCCCCTTCCTTACATGTAGGTCATCATTTCTTCTTCTTATGTTTTTCCTTCTTCTTCCTCAGCTTCTTCCCTTCACTCTACCCTCCTTCCTCCTCCTGCCTTGCTGCTTTTTTATCCACTGTCACATATATCATTATTCTTTACTATTTTATATTGCAGTCTGGGCTTCTCACACCTGATTTCATCTCTGCATGTTAGTTACCATGTTTTGCTGTTTGCCTCTTTAGAATATTATTTCCAACATAATTCTTCATAGATTTATGAATGTGGTTACCAATAGTAAAAGAGGGGGTGGGGGAAGGGACAAATTAAGAGGCTGAGATTAGCATGTAGACTCTGCTGCTGGTGCTGCTAAGTCACTTCAGTTGTGTCCGACTCTGTGTGACCCCAGAGATGGCAGCCCACCAGGCTCCCCCATCCCTGGGATTCTCCAGGCAAGAACAGTGGAGCGGGTTGCCATTTCCTTCTCCAGTGCATGAAAGTGAAAAGTGAAGCCACTCAGTCCTGTCCGTCTCTTCCCAACCCCATGGACTGCAGCCTACCAGGCTCCTCTGTCCATGGGATTTTCTAGGCAAGAGTACTGGAGTGGGTCACCATTGCCTTCACCGATGTAAACGCTACTATGTGTAAAATAGATACCCTACAAGGACCTGCTGTATAACACAGGGAACTATACTCAGTATTATGTAAAACCCTATAAGGGAAAAGAATATAAAAAAAGAATTATATATATATGTATATATATATGTATGTGCATCACTTCATGGGAAATAGATGGGGAAACAGTGGAAACAGTGTCAGACTTTATTTTTTGGGGCTCCAAAATCACTGCAGATGGTGATTGTAGCCATGAAATTAAAAGATGCTTACTCCTTGGAAGGAAAGTTATGACCAACCTAGATAGTATATTCAAAAGCAGAGACATTACTTTTCCAACAAAGGTCCATCTAGTCAAGGCTATGGTTTTTCCAGTGGTCATGTATGGATGTGAGAGTTGGACTGTGAAGAAAGCTGAGCACTGAAGAATTGATGCGTTTGAACTGTGGCGTTGGAGAAGACTCTTGAGAGTCCCTTGGACTGCAAGGAGGTCCAACCAGTCCATCCTAAAGGAGATCAGTCCTGGGTGTTCATTGGAGGGAGTGATGCTGAAGCTGAAACTCCAATACTTTGGCCACCTCATGCGAAGAGTAGACTCATCGGAAAAGACCCTGATGCTGGGAGGGATTGGAGGCAGGAGGAGAATGGGGACAACGGAGGATGAGATGGCTGGATGGCATCACCGTCTCGATGGACATGAGTTTGAGTGAACTCCGGGAGTTGGTGATGAACAGGGAGGCCTGGTGTGCTGCAATTCATGGGATTGCAAAGAGTCAGACTGGACTGAGAACTGAACTGAACTGAACTGATGTGCTGTATACCAGAAACTTCCATTATATTGTAAATCAAGTATACTTGATTAATGTATTTTTAAAAATTGTATTTCCAAATCTCTATTATACATTTTACTTTGATACATTTTTTTTAATTTTTATTTTAACTTTAGTTTACTTTACAATATTGTACTGGTTTTGCCAAACATTGACATGAATTCACCACGAGTGTACATGCGTTCCCAAACATGAATCCCCTCCCACCTCCCACCCCATACCATCTCTCTGGGTCCTCTCCATGCACCAGACCCAAGCATCCTGCATCGGACATAGACTGGCGATTCGTTTCTTACATGATAGTATACATGTTTCAATGCCATTTTCCCATCTCATCCCACCCTCTCCCTCTCCCTCTCTCCCAGAGTCCAAAAGTTCACTCTATAGATCTGAGTCTCTTTTGCTGTCTCACATACAGGGTCATCATCACCATCTTACTTTGATGGGCATTTAAAAAAGTGTGTATTTGTTTATTTGGTTGTGGGTCTTAGTTGTGGCATGGGGAAAGGACCTTCAATCTTCATCTTGACATACGTGATATTTTTAGTTCTGGTCATGTGGGATCTACTTTCCTTACTAGGGACTGAACCAGGGCTCTTGCATTGGGAGCATGGAGTCTTGGCCACTGGGTGACCAAAGAAATCCCAATAAGCATTTTAAACTCAACATATCTGAAATGTAATGTATCATCTTGCTCTATCCTTTTCTAAACCAGTGTGTTTTCCTTGTCCCCCAAGCTTGAAACATCAGATACTCTTTTTTTCTTAATTTTCTCATCCATTCATACCAATTAATCATAAAGCTCAAACGCCTTTATACTCTCCATGTATGAAGAAATATCTCTTCCTCTCCGTTTTTTTTTTTTTTTTTAATATACTTGGGTCATGATTCAAGTTCCCACTATTACTTATGTGGAGTTCTGTGTCACTCACCCAAATCATCTTTCTGATATCAGTTACGTCACTCTCAAATCTATCCTCCAAAGTCTTACTGAATGTTTTTCTAATGCAAACAACACCAAATGCATGTGATTTCCATCAGCTGAAGTTTAGATATAAAAATCTGCTGTATTTTTGTTTCTAATTTGATTTTTTTTAAAACTATTCTTAACTTACACTGTTTACTTTGAAGACCTTGAGGTTTCTTGTACATACCATGTTCTCAGGTTCCTCTTTTTTGTATGATTTTTCTTTCTAAAGCCTCTTGACTTAGATAATTACTCATAGTTTAACATAAAGCTCAGGAATTATTTCCTCTAGAAAAATGTTTCTGATTAGAAGCCTTTACCTCATCAACTTAGAACAGATTAATTAACTCTCCTTCATACTCTTCAATAAAATAATGTGATCTGGGAATAAAGGCAGTCTTCATTCTCTTCTATTTTCCATTTTATTAATATTTATTTTCCTTAAATTACGGCACTTCCTAGGTCCTCCAGTATAGTATTAAAAAAAATGGTGAAAATGAACACTTGCCTTTTTCCTGATCTTAAGGATAAGGTATTTAGTGTCTTATCATTAAACATGATGTGAGCTTTAGTTTTTCTATATACCTTGTGTTTTCATATTTCTATTCCTGGGTTATTGAGGATTTTAGCATAAATCAGTGTTCAGTTCAGTCTCTCAGTCATGTCTGACTCTTTGTGACCCCATGAATCACAGCACGCCAGGCCTCCCTGTCCATCACCAACTCCCGGAGTTCACTCAGATTCACGTCCATCGAGTCAGTGATGCCATCCAGCCATCTCATCCTGTCTTCCCCTTCTCCTCCTGCCCCCAATCCCTCCCAGCATCAAAGTATTTTCCAATGAGTCAACTCTTCGCATGAGGTGGCCAAAGTACTGGAGTTTCAGCTTTAACATCATTCTTTCCAATGAACACCCAGGACTGATCTCCTTTAGAATGGACTGGTTGGATCTCCTTTCAGTCCAAGGGACTCTCAAGAGTCTTCTCCAACACCACAGTTCAAATGCATCAATTCTTTGCTGCTCGGCCTTCTTCACAGTACAACTCTCACATCCATACATGACCACAGGAAAAACCATAGCCTTAACTAGACGGACCTTAGTCGGCAAAGTAATGTCTGTGCTTTTCGTGTTAGATTTTGTCAAATGTTGTATTTGCTGATGAGATCTTTATTATTATTTTTCCGTGGCCTTCTTTGGCATTGATTTTCCATGATCATCTCCAAACAATGTCAGCTCCTTAGGCAGGACCATGGAGCTGGGGTGAAGTAAATTGATATGGAAGTTGAATTTGAGTAAAATGACAGCTGTGCTTTTCACTAGGATTGAATAGATTTAGTTGAATAAATTCTTCTAAATGTGTTCCTTGTCTTTAGCACAGGTGATTTAAGAGGGTATTCAAGACAGTTTTGTCAAATAACACTCTTGTTTTGGGGAAATGAGAATTTGTCAAGTTCTTCATACAGCCATTCTGAGAGTCTTTCAGATAGCTAGTTGTTGTGAAATAAAAGGATAGTGTTACTCTGTATATTTTTTGATGAAAATTTTATTTTGAATTTTTAAATATTCATAAAAAATATCCCACATCATATATAATAGTTCCAGTTAATATATATTGTAGATAATAAAGTATGTAACATGAAATTACACCCCCTACATACTTGCATTATAATTAAATGGTCTTATGTTATATTCTGCCTTGATAGTTAGTAGCTNCTTTTAAACTTCTTCAACTAAAGTATCTATAAATATGGAATAATAGTATCCAATTTATAGAAAAATTTGAGGCTTGAATGAGATAATATGTATATAGTGTCTCGTTCAATGGTTTATATTAAACACTCAGTTAATATTCATTAAATTATTTTTTAATTTATATTTATGTTGGTGTATTTTGGGGATATCATTGACAGATAACATGGTGAAAATTCAAGGTGTACAACCTGATTTTACACATTCATATATTGCAATATGATGATCACCACAGCATTGGTTAACATCACGTCACATACTTATTATATGTTTTCTTGTGGTGAGACTATTTAAGATCTAGTCTCTTACCAACTTTAAATGATGTAATGCTGTAGTGTTAAGTATAACCACAACGCTGATCATTAGATCTCTAGGATTTATTCATCATATAATTGCAAGTGTGTACCCTTTGAATAACATTTTCCCAATTCTCGCATTCCTCAACCACTGGTAACTACCATTCCACTCTCCATTTGCGAGTTCAGCTTTTATAGATTCCACAAATAAGTGATACCATGCAATTTTTATCTTTTTCTAACTTATTTCACTTCGCATAATATTATCAGGATCCATCAATATTCTTGCCACTGGCAGGATTTCCTTCTTTTTCATGACTGCCTAATCAATTGTGTTGAATATACCACTTCATTTTGATAGACACTTAGGTCATTTCCCTATCTTGGCTATTTTGAATAATGCTGCAGTAAACATAAAGTGCAGATACATATTTTTTAATATTCCATTTTTATTTCCATCAGATATATATTCAGAAATGGGATTTCTGGGTCATATGATAGTTCCATTTTTAATTTTTTAAGGATGGGAAATAGATGGGGAAACGGTAGAAACAGTGTCAGACTTTATTTTTGGGGGCTCCAAAATCACTGCAGATGGTGACTGCAGCCATGAAATTAAAAGACGCTTACTCCTTGGAAGAAAAGTTCTGACCAACCTAGACAGCATATTCAAAAGCAGAGACATTACCTTTCCGACTAAGGTCCGTCTAGTCAAGGCTATTGTTTTTCCTGTGGTCATGTATGGATATGAGAGTTGGACTGTGAAAAAGGCTGAGCGCCGAAGAATTGATGCGTTTGAACTGTGGTGTTGGAGAAGACTCTCGAGAGTCCCTTGGACTGCAAGGAGATCCAACCAGTCCATTCTGAAGGAGATCAATCCTGAGATTTCTTTGGAAGGAATGATGCTGAAGCTGAAACTCCAGTACTTTGGCCACCTCATGGGAAGAGTTGATTCATTGGAAAAGACTCTGATGCTGGGAGGGATTGGGGGCAGGATGAGATGGCTGGATGGCATCACGGACTCGATGGACGTGAGTCTGAGTGAACTCCGTGAGATGGTGATGGACAGGGAGGCCTAGTGTGCTGTGATTCATGGGGTTGCAAAGAGTCGGACACGACTGAGCAACTGAAATGAACTGAACTGAACTGAACTGAAGGAGTCTTCATTCTGTCCTCCATAATGGCTGAACCACCATACATTCCCTCCAGCAAAGCAGAAAGATTCCCTTTTCTCCACATCTTTGCCCCAAATTATCCCTTGTGTTGTGATGGTAACCATTCTAACAGATGGAGGTGATATCCCATTGTGGTTTTGATTAGTGTTTTCCTGATGATTAGTGATGAGAAACTTTTCTTGTATATGATGGCCATGTTCATATCTTTGGAAAAATGTCTCTTCCTCTGCCCATTTTTAAAATTAATTAGCTTGTTTAATCTTTTATTATTATTGAGTTTTTGAGTTCTTTACATATCTTGGATATTAACTTTTTATCTGTTATGTGGCTCTCAAATATTTTTCTTTTTCCCATTCTGTATTCTGCCACTTAATTTTGTTGATTGTCTCTTTGGTTCTGCAGAACTTTTGAGTTTGATACAGTTCCACTTATTTATTTATTTGTATTTTGGTGTCATAACCAGAAAATCTTTGCTAGAGCAATATTAAGTTTTCTCCCAATGTTTATATAGGAGTTTCACATTTTCATGTCTTATGTTTAAGTCTTCAATCCATTTCAATTTGAAGTTTTTGAGTACTGTGAGATAGGAGTTTAATTTCATTTTTTTGTTCTGGTTATCAGTTTTTCCTTAGCCCATTTTTTGAAGAGATTCTCCATTCCTCATGTTTTGGCTCTCCTATCAAATACTGATTGATGGCATATACAGGGGTTTAATCCTGGAATTTCTATTTTGTTCCACTGGACTAGGTATTGCATTTTTATGCCAATATCAGAGTTTTTTTTTTTTTATTACTATAGATTTATAGCATGTTTAGACATCAGAAAGTGTGATGCCCCCAGCTTTGTTCTTTTAAGGATTGCTTTGTCTATGTAGGATCTGTTGTGTTTCTATACAAATTTAGGATTTTTTTTTCTGTTTATGTGAAAATACCATTAGAATTTTAACAGAGATTACATTGAATCTGTAGATGACTCTGTGTGGTATGGGCTTTTCACCATATTAATTCCTTTGATCCATGAACACAGGATGTCTTTCCATTGTTTATGTCTTCAGTTTGTTTCATCAAAGTCTTCTCACTCTACAGATTATTCATTTCCTTGGTTCAATTATTCCTTCATTGTTTCTAATGCTATTTTGTTGCTATTTTAATACTTGTCTTTTATAATGCTATTGTGAATGGAATCATTTTATTTATTTTTTAAATATTTCATTGATAGGGTATAGCAGTAGCAACTGATTTAGCTATGTTTATTTTACATCCTGCAACTTACTGGATTTACTGATTAATTCTAAATGTTTTTTGGTAAAATTTTCAGGATTTTCTATATATAAGATGGAAAATGTCATACAATTTACACTTCAGCAGTGTCTAAGGGTACATGGTGCTTTAAATTTTCCCCTTTACTTGCAATTGACACATTTAAAAAAACCAAAAACCTGTAATTCTAGTGAGAAGGAAATTAAATTCTGTGTAATAATAATTTTATTTCCCTGAATAATTGGATTATTTTACATTTCCATGATTACTACTGAAGTTTTGAATCTTGACAAGTGTTTATTGGTTTATTATATTCTTCTATGAATTATTTATTTTCTATTGGATTGTGCATTTCTTTTGATCTGTAGACAATATTTTCTGATTGGTATCTTTCTCATCTCTGTGATAAACATTTTCTCTCCATTCTGATTTATCTTCTCATGTTTATTTATCATTCATTGATAATCTTTTTTCACTGTTAAATTCGATTAATTTTACTTTATATTAAGTATTTTTGCCTCTTTTTTTGAGAAATTGTGTTTATCTCAAATTGGCATATACTTTTCTAAAAAAAAGATCATATCATCTTCAAAAACAGACAGTTTTACTTCTTCCTTTAACATGCCTTTTATTTTATTTTTTAATCATGCCTGATAACTCTTACCTAGAATTTCCAGTACTATGTTGAATATGCACACTCTGATCTTGTTCCATTTAGAGGAAGAGATTTTAAACATTCATCATTGAGAATAGTGTTCACTGTAGGNTATTTATCCTTTCAAAGAACCAGCTTTTGGCTTTGTTGATTTTTGCTGTGGTCTCTTTTGTTTCTTTTGCATTTATTTCTGCCCTAATTTTTAAGATTTCTTTCCTTCTACTAACTCTGAGGTTCTCCATTTCTTCCTTTTCTAGTTGCTTTAGGTGTAGAGTTAGTTTATTTTTTTGATTTTTTTCTTGTTTCTTGAGGTATGCCTGTATTGCTATGAACTTTCCCCTTAGCACTGCTTTTACAGTGTCCCACAGGTTTTGGGTTGTTGTGTTTTCATTTTCATTCATTTCTATGCATATTTTGATTTCTTCTGTGATTTGTTCGTTATTCAGAAGCATATTGTTCAGCCTCCATATGTTGGAATTTTTAATAGTTTTTCTCCTGTAATTGAGATTTAATCTTAATGCATTATGGTCAGAAAAGATGCTTGGAATGATTTCAGTTTTTCTGAATTTATCAAGGTTAGATTTATGGCCCAGGATGTGATCTATCCTGAAGAAGGTTCCGTGAACACTTGAGAAAAAGGCGAAGTTCATTGTTTTGGGGTGAAATGTCCTATAGATATCAATTAGGTCTAACTGGTCTATTCTATCATTTAAAGTTTGTGTTTCTTTGTTAATTTTCTGTTTAGTTGATCTGGGATGGGGTGGACCCAGCAGAACACATAGATGTTGCCTTTGAGTTCCTGCAGTTGGTTGTGTAACTGCCGGTGCTGCATCTCGAGCCTGTGGTGACGGTCTTCCTGCTCAGCCAGTACGGCCTCCCGGGCTGCAGCCTCCTGTCACAGAGATGCCACCTCTTCCTGGTTGTCCGACAGAGAAGCTTCTGAGGTCTACAGCCTCCTCTCCTGCTCTCCCAGCCGGGCAGCCAGTCCCCTGTGCTCCTCCTGCAATCTCAGCTATTCCTTCTGGAGCTCTTGCACTAAGCCGTCCTATATGCTCAGCCGGTCTTCCAGCTCCAGGACACGGGCACTCAGGTTCCCCAGCTCCTGCTGGCCCTGCTCAGCCTGGGCCTGCACCCTGGTCAGCTCCTCTTCCAGGGTCCTGCACTCTGACCCCAGGGCCAAGGCCTGTTGCTGGGCATCCTGGAGCTGGTCCCAAAGCTGCTGATTCTCCTGGTCCAGCACCTGCTTCCTCTCATGGCAGCATTTCAGCTCTGCATTGAGGTCACATAACTGCCCCTTTAAGTCCCAGGCCAGACTTCTGGGTTTCTTCCTTTCCAGCATGGGAGGCGTGGCTGTGGTTCCAGGCTTCTGGGTGGGAACAACAGGACCTGGCTTCTGAGTCTTTAGCACTGGGGCAACAGCCATGGAACATTGGGGTGCTGGCTTCCTGGGAGTTTGGGGCACTGCAGTCTGGCCTTGTGTCTGTGGCGTGGAGCTGAGGGCTGCTGCTCTGGGGTGGGTCGTGGTCACTCTGGTGCCCAGGCCTCGTGTTCTTTTCTTCTCTGGCTCCAAGGCTTCCTCCATCTGGTCGGGCCCCCTCTTCAGCCTGCGTCCTGAGAGAGGCAGCCGGGAAGCGGCCTTGGCTAGGGCTCTCTTCAGCTCTTCACTTCCAACAACGGGGACCTCTGCAGCTCCATGTTCGGCTCAGGGCCACTCACTGCCGGGCAAACGTGGTGAAGAGGACACCGAGCCGGGGCTCTGGGGACCCGCATTCTCTCCCACGCTCGCAACACGTGCTCCGGGGCCCTCCGCTGCCACACCCGCCACTCAGTATAACTTTTAAATTAATATGGTTGTGTTGAAGTTTGTTGCTACTTTTCCCAGTTTGCTGAAGTTTCTTGCCATGAAAAGATACTTTATTTTTCAAAATACCTTTTTTTCCTCTACTGAGATGACAGAATAATTTTTTTTTTAAACTTTATTTTGCTTTACAATACTGTATTGGTTTTGTCATACATTGACATGAATCCACCACAGGTGTACATGCGTTCCCAAACATGAACCCCCTCCCACCTCCCTCCCCATAACATCTCTCTGGGTCATCCCCATGCACCAGCCCCAAGCATCCTGTATCCTGCATCGGACATAGACTGGCGATTCATTTTTTACATGATAGTATACATGTTTCAATGCCATTCTCCCATCTCATCCCACCCTCTCCCTCTCCCTCTCCCTCTCCCTCAGAGTCCAAAAGTCCGCTCTACACATCTGAGTCTCTTTTGCTGTCTCGCATACAGGTTCATCCTTACCATCTTTCTAAATTCCATATATATGTGTTAGTATACTGTATCAGTGTTTTTCTTTCTGGCTTACTTCACTCTGTATAATCAGCTCCAGTTCCATCCATCTCATTAGAACTGATTCAAATGTATTCTTTTTAATGGCTGAGTAATACTCCATTGTGTATATGTACCACAGCTTTCATATCCATTCATCTGCTGATGGACATCTAGGTTGTTTCCATGTCCTGGCTATTATAAACAGTGCTGCAATGAACACTGGGGTACGTGTTTCTCTTTCTATTCTGGTTTCCTCAGTGTGTATGCCCAGCAGTGGGATTGCTCTTTTATTTTATTCATATATTAAGAATACAACACTTACTCGCATTATTATATTAAATAAACCACATTTGATCATGGTGTATGATCCTGCCAACATTCTGTTGAATTTGGTATACTGATATTTTGTTGAATATTTTTGCATCTGTTATTTATCAAGGATATCAGTCTATAGTTTTCTTATCATGTCCTCATCTATCTTTAGATATTAGAATAATGCTGGCCTGGAAATTTGCATTTAGAAGTGTTTCCTCTGCTTCCTTTTTTGGGAAGAATTTGAAAAGAATTGATCTTCTTTAAATATTTGGTAGAATTCACCAATGGAACCATCTAGTCCTAGAATTTTCTGTGTTGAAAATTTTTCATTACTGATTTATTCACCTTATTCTTTGTTGTTTATTCATGATAAAGTCTTAATAAATTCTATGTTTCCAGAAATTTATCCATTTTTTTCTAGGTTATCCAAATCTTGGTATATTATTGTTTATAGTATATGCTTATGAGTCTATGTTTTTCTATTATATCAATTGTAATATCTCTCCTTTAATTTCTGATTTGTTTGCTTTCATTTTTCTTAGTCTAGATAAAGATTTGTCATTTTGTTATTTTTTTTTCCAAAAAAGCAGTTCTTACTTTTGCTATATTTTTTTCTGTTGTTTGTCTGGTGTCTGTTTCATGGTTTCCTTTATGACTTTCATTATTTCCTTCTTTCCTTCCTAACCTTGGGCAGAGTTTGGTCCTCTTTGTAGTACTTTAAGATGGAAAGTTCACTTATTTATTTGATATTTTCTTTTTTCTTAATATACGCATTTATCAGTGTAAACTCCCTTCTAAGAACTGCTTTTGAAACATCTCATAGGTTTTGTTATGTTGTGCTTCCATTTTTATTTGTTTGGAGATTGTGAATATTGTTGCAGTGAACATGGAGGTACAGATATCACTTTGAGGTGCTGATTCATTTCCTTTAGTTTGAAATTGCTGTATCATTGGTAGTTCTGTTTTTAACTTTTTGAGGAATCACTATATTCTTTCCCACAATGACTGTACCAGTTATTATTCCAGTGAAATTGTTTCATTTGGGTTTTTTTAATTAGTTAAAATCTTGTTAATGATTATAAGTCATGTGCTCATGTAGAGCAACAAATAATTATTACTTCAGAATTATCTGGAAGTAATTCTGGAATATAAAAGACTATTATTCTGACTCTTCATAGTGGTATTATTTTCTATAATGTTTTTCTTGTGTTCTTTTTTGAATCCTCTAAACATCTTAAATTATAGGCATGGAATTCNAATTCACTTTTTTCTTCTGTTTTCTATCACTTATTATTTTCAACCATAGATTAAAAACTACACAGAAGATCAAATACTTATTAGATAATGTTTAATATATCTCAACATTTTTATGTGGCTTTTTTCAGATTTGGAAAATCTTTTAAAATAAATTTCAGTGCATACAACTGAGGGTCACCTTTTGTCCCCTTTGACTACTTTCCTCCACTCTTTGCAACACTGTCCTGAAGTTTATATACTCCATGCATTTGTATATGTATGTGTTTATATGGGCTTCCTTTGTGGCTCAGCTGGTAAATAATCCGCCTGCAATGCAGGAGACCTAGGTTCAATCCCTGGGTTGGGAAGATCCCCTGGAGAAGGGAATGGCTACCCACTCCAGTATTCTGGCTGGGAGAATTCCGTGGACCATATAGTTTGTGGGATCGCAAAGAGTTGAAAACAACTGAGCAACTTCACTATGTGTTCATATATATATACATATATATGTATGTATACATATATATGTGTGTGTATATATATATATATCACTATTCTCACTCATATATGTTACCATACAAGTTTGTTTTAAGGAGTTTTAAATGCTGTATATTTTGGAGTGTCTCATGCTATGAGGGTCTTGCCCCATAAGTAAACCTGTTAAAGCATTGCTCAAATCAGTCTCATTGTGTGCAACTGGCCCTTCAAGGTCATATCTTTTAAAAAATTTAGATTAGCCTCAGCTCCTCTTATATCACCATAGCAAATAATTTAATTGTGACCAATAAGGTAGGAGAATTTTTGGGTGATCTCCTAGAAAATATTTTTCTCTACTAAGAAAAACATGAAAACAGTCTCTCTTCTAAATTTTGCTAAATCTGGCATCTTTCATGGAATTTACATAATCAAACTAGTTAACTTCTTTTAAATTTAAATAAAGGGTTTTTTCGTTATTGATATGATTTGGGGAATCTTTATCTATGGACAGAATAACTACTAAGAGATTATACAATTTTATTCACTCAATATCTCTATAATATTTATATAATATATGTTCTCATACCCATCTATCTGTTTATCTATCCATCCATCCATGGCATTGATTTAAGTGATTGTAAAGAAGGCAGGTTCAAAATTGGTGGAGTGATCATGCAGGCTAAAACTCAGGATTTGAAATAAAGACAGTCTGTAGACCTGAGGCAGAATCTTTTCTTTGGGAAACCTCAGTTTTTGTTCTAAAGGCCTTTCAACTGATTGTATGAAGCCCACCTGCTTTATCAAGGAGACCCTACATAAATTCAACTGACTGTAGATATTAACCACAGGTACAAAATTTATTCACAGAAGCACCTAGATTAGTGTTCACATGTAAAACTAACAATCACATTTTGCATAAAAGCTATGGCATTGGAACAGTTTAGGATTTAAAGAGTGTTGTATTAACATTTTCGGAATGTACTCACTCACCCTTGAAACCAGTATACTGTAATTACTGTGAAATATAGTCTTAAAAACACAGTGAAGGATATAGGGTCCCACATTACCTAACAAATACCGAAATTATCCCCCTTCCTGAGCTCAATCTAGCAAATGAAGAAACATAAAAAGGTTATATATGTATAACCTTAATTCTCTTTAAGAAATAATAAAATTTTAAAACAGTATCAAGGGTCACATAAAAATATTGTTTGCACAGTAAATGCAAGATATCTTCTGGAGTGAAAAAATATACAGTACCAGTTTCTCACAGCTGACTATCAGGTTATTATAGTAAAATATGACTAAATAATTACACAATTATGAGGACAGTAATAAAACAAAAAGAAAAATAAAAGTGTATAACATTCTTGTGAATTAATTGAAACTGCCAAGATAAGGCAAATCTGGAAAAATGCTTTCCTTGGTAAGCAATGTTGATGCAAAAAATAAGCAGTCAATCATGGAAATAGAAAAGAGCTTTGTTTGAACTACACTGAGGCCTATAGGCTGGGGGAGACAGATTCAAGAAGCACTTGAATTGTATCCCACTGGACTACAGAATGGGAGAGACATATAGGCAGAAACTACCTAGTTACATAAGTTGTTTGTCAAGAATTAGGATTGGAGCTGGTAAGAAGCAGGGGTGCTCATTAAGAAAGGTTTGGTTGATGATCAAAATGGTTGTATAGTTACACTGGGAGACCTTGAGACCATAAAGCTGAAGTTGGCAGCTGTTAGCAGATCTTGTTTTGAAAATGGCTGGTGTTGTCCTTAAGTTTGTTACAGTTCAGAAAAGTCAGGTTCTTACTGATGCAGGAAACGTGTCTGAAACTACATATGCAGTGGCCACTGAATTCTATTTTGGATCCTTGAAACAGTTACTCCATTTTAATTTTTAAGTGCATTATTTTCTTTAATGGTCAAAGCAGATGTACAATGCATGTTTGTCAGGCCACGAGAAAGGCTGTTCTAGTTAGCATAAAGTTCAAGCCAAACTATAATCCAGGACAACTTGCTCATATCTCAGCATGTGAAAATTTTTTCGATCAGCATGTGTAACGGTAGTAGCATTGTAGTTACAGAGAAATACTTATGGATTATTTGGATGTATTGAGAAAACACAGGAAACATAATACCTTGGTGGAAGGCAATCATGTTAAAAATATTCACTAGAATTGGTGATGCTCTCAGAAATTAATGAGAGGTGAGTCCCCTGAGGTCAATAGAGTCTGAAAATCACTAACTCCAAGATTTTGCTTTAAGTCATGTATACAACTGGTATAAATCTCAACTTGTGTAACAGAACATTTGTAAGAAATTATATTTTTGTACTCTGCTGCTTCTGTCTTGTTCTTATAGGTACAGTGGATTCTTTCTTCACTAGGACAGACATGCTGTTAAAGATTTTATTTGCATTTAATGCTTGGCCAGAAATAGCCTAAGTTCAGCATTTCGTGTAGGAGGCAGGATTATCAAATCTTGGTCAGTGTTGTGCTGGTATGAAAAGGAGAAAGTAAAAAAGAAAAAAGGAACAAAGGAGAAAAAATAGATGATAAAAATGGGTTTAGAGTAAGGAGGGAATGAGAGGAACAGCTGAGGTGGGGGGGAGGGATACACATTAATATCAAGAAATAATAATTTATGAAAGAGCTTTTCATCTTTAATTCTAATCATTTTTCTCTATTTTATCAATAGAAACTCAGTCTTAAATATTTAGCAGTTAAATGCATTGGCTGATAATAATGTAGCAAATAAATCTAAGAGCTGGATAAATTTCAAAAGCTATACTTATCACCATTTATAGACTCAACTCTGCAAAAATTTTAAGAACACTTCTACCTCTTAATGATATTACATTTGGTGGTGTCATTGTAGGTTGGTCTTATTGTTACTTTGAGTGAAGGTTATACTTTCCACGATTTTATAAAGTTCCTAATTTGAGCATCAGTTTTCAGTTCAGTTCTGTTGCTCAGTCGTTATTTTAAAATTAGGGCATGTTGAGGTAGTAAAAGGATTTCTGCCATATCAGAATTAACATTGATGCTGTTTAAATATCAATTCCTAAACAAATTATGATTTAACTTAAATATACTGGTATTTTATTTCTTTTTGATTTATAAGAATCTAACAGTTTATTATTTCTCTTTAGATCCATGTTTCATTCCTTCTATAATATATAAAAAGAAATTACTGCACTAACCATATTGGAGTCAGAATGTCTTTGCTTTCTTTCCCTATTCCAGCCAGCATTGTCACAATGGAAACACAGGAACAAAGTGGCAACAGGAATTAACAGATATATGTAAACTAACTTATTGATATTTTACATTTGAATAATATAAATATGTATGTTTTACAACTGGCTGGACAAACAGAATTTGCTAGGTAACCAGAAAGAGTCAAGCATTCAATAACTTTTTAGGGTGATGCAATATAGAAAATATAAGACCTGATTTATTAGATAGAGTAGAGCAATGTAAACCTGCTGTATCCTAACTCACTTATGTAACTTTAGGTGGTCAGTTCACTGTAATACATGATCCATCCAGACCCACTGTACTGTCATTCTATAGAGAACAATGAGTTGAACATGGAATTCAAGTGAAACATAGTTTCTCCTGTCCCTGCAGTTCAATTTAATGACGACATTCATTTTCCTAATGGCTCACCAAACAAGACCCTACAATGTTAAAATGACATATTACAGAAAATTTTGTGAAATATTAATATGGGAAAGAGTGAAGTTCATTCTGGCCGCTAGGCCGAGAAAGATGCAACAGAGAAGTTAGCATTTGAGTAATTCTTAAAAACAATTAAAATTTGTATGTTTATCTTACTCTTTAAGATCAGAAAAATAATGCAGTCTTTCACCAAATAATGTGTTGTTTATGTTTCAGATAAAACAAATACAATAACACAAAATGTTTCTATTAGACCATATACAGAAGAATGAAGGGGAGGTAGAGGTGGGTAATGGAAGTACAAGCCACAGCAAATTCACATCAACCACCACACATGCCATTAGAATCAGAGAAATCTTCAGACTTTGACAAGACTTCAGTTGTCCACTCATAATTTAAAAATTACTTTGATGACTTTTGGAAAACTATTAAATAAGTGTATAAATTTGAAGTTCATCGATAAAGTAACAAATGAAATTGTGCAGATTTACTAACCCTGGGCGTATTAAGCCAAACCCAGTTGAATTGTATCTATACAGTTCTAAGATATTTGCATGTACATCTTAACAAGCTGCTGCACAAGCAACAATTGAATACTTTATTACACCTCCCTAATGAGTTGTTCCCTTTACTGCTCATTGATATAATTGGAACTAGGACTTGTTTAGCTCTAGCCATGAGATTTCAAAGGGACTGATTATCCTGTGACCCCCTTGGAACAGCATTTAAAAGCAGAAAAAGGATGTGCTTGAAGAACAGAACTACTGATGCAATTGAAATTCCTCACAAATGAAAAAATTAAAATTTGACACTAATAAGGTGATTGCTGAAACCCTACTTTCTAAAATTAGTTTCCCATTTTTTTCCTGCTTTATTTCTTTTAATTCAGTCCAAAATGTCACGAGAAGTAGACCTAGTGGATAAAGCATGGCTTAATATGTAAAGTGGGAGAAGGATATTTTATTAAAAGTGTGTTCTTCAAATCAAATTTCTATACATAAATATATAGACTGTAAATATATCAACCTTGATTTGAAGTCTGACTTGTTTTAAATAAGTGTATAATAGATAATGCTTAACAGTCAGTAGGTGATTCTGGAAAGTGATACAAAATAGTATGTTAATTCAAATCTGTTACTGTTAGTCATCATTATTTTAAATTTTTAAAAATATTTGTTGATGGCATTGGGCAAGGAGCCATAGCAGCAGCTTCAATCTCTGTTTCTTTCTTTCATATTTCTCTATTTTGTGTTCCTCTAAAATATCTTTAAAGGAATATGTATGTATTATGTATATATGTGTATATAAAAGAATATAAATTGCAGATTTCACAAAGTTATGAGTATTATAGTAAGCAAATAAACTCAATGAGTATGATCTCTGTTAATGGCTTTTTTCCCCTATTATTTTA
>SJYQ01009433.1:170031-189627 GCA_006410935.1 Redunca redunca | reverse complement strand
TGGCAGTATTCTATGTCAACAATAGTATTATTTTTAATATATATAAAGTGCTCTGAACTTTGAGGTTTTCAATGTGTTAATATTGGAAACTACATATGTAAGAGTCTCATTGTGTTTTACCTTCTTTATAGTATTGCTTTACACACACACACACACACACACACACACACAGACACACGTGCTTTTGTTTATTTCATCAGTCTTCCATCAATGGACATTTCAGATGTTTCCAATCTTTGGCTCTTAGTATTAGAATCAGTATTACTTAAATGTGTCATATCAAGCTAGTGTATAAGGAAGATAATTTCATACTTTTCACTTTGTTAAACTTCCAACATGCTGTCCTGGATCTTTACTGTCCACGGATTATCTCATTGCAGGCAATAAGTAAAGAAGTTCTTCAGACTGGGCAAAGGAAAGGAAATAAAAATGGCTTTAAAGTAGAACAAAATAAAAATATGTAATTGTATTCATAAGAGAAAAAAAATTACTAAATTTGTCAATTTAAGGGTGTATGTCCGCAAACATTCTGCCTTTGCTTCTGTCAATCTCGCTGTGGGGCTGAATTCTGCCCTGCCCCCAAGTTCATATGTGGAAATCCTAACCTCCAGTATTACAGTATTTAGAGATGGGACTTTTGGGAAACAATTTGGTTTAGATGAAATCATGACGGTGGAGTCCTCATGATGGGATTTTTGCTTTTATAAGAAGAGATAGAAGTGACCAACCACCCTTCCTCTTTTCTCTATCTTTCTCTCCCCATCTGTCATCTCTCTCTGTCCCTTCCTCCTCCTCTAAACCTCTCTTTTTCTTGGCCTCTTTCTATCATGTAAAGCACAGTGAGGAGGTGGCAAATCTGCTAGCTAGGAAGAGAACTCTCACCAAAAACTAACCATGCTTGTGGCATCCTGATATCAGGCTTCCAGCCACCAGAGCTATAAGAATAAGAGTTTCTGCTCTTTGACTTATCTGGCCTGCAATATTTTGTATGGCAGCCAAAGCTGACTAGGACAGAATACCTCCTCCACTTTCCCTGTAAATCCCATCTTCTTTTCTCAGTCAGGCACTCAGTTATGGTCATAGACCTGGCTCTTTTTGTAATATTAATTTTCCTTCTCTGCTGGATCATTCTAATCAGAACACAAGTTTAGAAAAGCACTCATTGACATCAAATCACTTTTGGCCTCTGCCCCATTCTCTGCTATTATCTCCGTATATTGAAAGCAAAACTCACTGAAAGACTAATCTGTATTTGCCAGTTCCACCTCCATTTTCAGTTCAACCCACTCTAATCAGGAATTTATCTCTGTTTCTAGACTGAAATAGATCATGACAAGTCAGCAGTGACCCCCACAGTTGAAATGGACTGATCTTTTTCAACTCCTCCTATAATGTTTAGAGACAATTGATCACTCCCCGTGTTAAAACAAAGAGACAAATTTTTTTCTTACCTCAGCTATTAGGGTATCATATTCTCATGTTTGTTCCTCAACTTTTGGCACTCCTCAGTCTCTTTTTCTGGATTCTATTATTATTACTTTTCCTACAAAATTTTGGAGAGCCCCAAACATCTTCTCATGAGATTTTTCTCCTTTTAGGTATGCATCTTCACTGGATGTTCCCATCTAGCTCTACTACTTTAAATATTTCTCCCTTCAATGAATGAAATATTCGTATATCAAGTCATTTATTATACATCATCATGTGGATCTATAAAAAGCATTTAAAGTTACCATGCGTAAAATTGAACTCTTGTTTCTCCCGACAAAGCCCATTCAGTAAATGGAGTCACAAATTTTTCTAGAAAGATTATTGGTACTATTTTAATTCCTCTCCTATTCTCATAAACTGTATCAGCTATTATCATATTAGCTCTGCAGAGCATTAATAATAAATTCCAAAACCTACCACACCTCACCTCTTACTACTATCTCATCCTAAAGCAAAATGTCCACCTTCTAATCCATCCTCTTGCCTTCCTTCACATCTTCCTTTGATCTGTTCTCTACAGGTTGAAGAGGGTCCACTTAAAATCACTATCAAAGTCATCCAAAATGGTTTTGTTGTGTTAAAAATGTAATACTTACCATGGCCCATTACATTACTGGTCCCAATATGGCCTAATCATGGGTAATATGTCTAATTCCATCTCCTATTTTTGAATGCCTTTCTGTATAATGTCCAGCACACTAAACTGCTTGTTCATTCTTGAGTAAGTCTAGCTTATTCCATCCCCATGACATTCTGTTCCCTTCAAACTAGAAGGGACTAGTATTCTGACTTCAGTATTCTGGTCTGGAGAATTCCATGGACCGTATATAGTCCATGGGGTCACAAACAGTCTGACAAGACTGAGTGACTTTCACTTTCAACTTTTGACTTCATTTGTATAACTGCTTGAAAATCTCCTCCTCAAAAAGTATTTTTTTTTCTCTCATCATTTTATCTCAAGCAGTACTTTCAGGCTTTTTAATTATCTTTTCAACTCTTCATATAACTATACGTATTATAGTTTTGTATATATAAAATACTCCCTTCCACCTCTTTTTCATGCATCTCCAACTTTTAACTAAGATTCATAAGACCATGACTTTTATCAGTTATTTTACTCATAAACGAAGGTTTACATATGGTATAATTTGATAAATATTGCAGAATTTCTTTATTTACATGTTGAAGCCATTCTATTTCCTATACATGTAAGACTAAGCCTCGTGTTATGGATTATTTGTTCTTTGCTTTGTAGATTTATGTGTCTCAGTCTACCTAGTCTCTGTCTCCTGCTGTGTGCGGCCACTGATGTCACTGTTCAGTTTGTTGTTGCTTTTGGTGTTACTCTTGTTTTAAATTTTTTTTAATTTCGAATCCTAGGAGTGGCCTCTTAGCCTAAATTGCTTAGTGGTCCATCAGCAAGTGATCAGAGTTTATTGTCCAGCAGTTTGAGCAAATTAGTGTTTATGCTTTTCTGTGGCATCTATGTATGAATGGGGAGATCACTGATTTAGGACAGTTTTCAGGTCCTTAGTTAACTAGAGTTGTGTGGACATTTTGAACCGTTTCTGTGTATATGTAGAAAGTACCATAGACATACGGAGGGCTTATCAGTCTGGGACAGAATGTTTTAGTAATAAGTATGTCTCTATTCTCTCATTTTCTTTGCTGAAGACCTGAATAGATATGGATGGGCAATGGGCATGTGGTCCTCAACACAGAGAAGTGCAATTCCATGAGTCACCACATGGAGAAGAGTCAGTCAGTAACAGGAATTGTAATTCCTGTTCATATATAATATTATTCCAGTGATATATGACTGAGAGAAAACTCTATATTTGTTTACTCTATTGTGTTTTTGCTTCAGTTTTACCTAGCTTTTTATAATACATTTGCAACATGATTTTGGCAAGTTTTTAATATCTCCAATCTGAAAGGAAAACAATGAAAATATTTTCCACTGTATTAAAATTGATATATCATGCTTTCTATTAAGTATTTATGTTGTATGTGTAGATATTTTTACATGTATATATATATATATATNTATTTAATTTTAATTTTGGGAAACAAAGTAGCTAGAAAAGTTAAACCAGCAATGTTTTCATGTAAAATTATTACAGTTGTAATTAAATATAATCCCATGTTCTGTAAGTTCTATTAAATTTGGCTACAGAACTATGTCTTACTTTATTCAGAAATATCTGGGACTGATTTATTTTTAAAATTTTTATAAAAGTATAGTTGACTTGGGGCTTCCCAGGTGGCACTAGTGGTAAAGAACCCACCTGCCAATGTAGGATATATAGGAGACAAAAGAGACCTGGGTCTGATACCTGGGTCAGGAAGATCCTCTGGAGGAGGGCATGACAAACCAATCCAGTACTCTTGACTGGAGAATCCCATGGAAAGAGGAGCCTAGTCGGCTACAGTCCATGGGGTCACAAAGAATCAGATACAACTCAACCAACTTAGCATGCACACATATAATTGACTTAGGATATTTTGTGTTTCAGTTCAGTTCAGTTCAGTTCAGTCACTCAGTTGTGTCCGACTTTTTGCGACCCCATGAATCGCAGCACGCCAGGCCTCCCAGTCCATCAACAACTCTCCTAGTTCACTCAGACTCACGTCCATTGAGTCGGTGATGCCATCCAGCCATCTCATCCTCTGTCGTCCCCTTCTCCTCCTGCCTCCAATCCCTCCCAGCATCACAGTCTTTTCCAATGAGTCAACTCTTCGCATGAGGTGGCCAAAGTACTGGAGTTTCAGCTTTAGCATCAGTCCTTCCAAAGAAATCCCAGGACTGATCTCCTTCAGAATGGACTTGTTGGATCTCCTTGCAGTCCAAGGGACTCTCAAGAGTCTGCTCCAATACCACAGTTCAAAAGCATCAGTTCTTCAGTGCTCAGCCTTCTTCACAGTCCAACTCTCACATCCATACATGACTACTGGAAAAACCATAGCCTTGACTAGATGGACCTTAGTCAGCAAAGTAATGTCTCTGCTTTTGAATATGCTATCTAGGTTGGTCATAACTTTTCTTCCAAGAAGTAAGCGTCTTTTAATTTCATGGCTGCAGTCATCATGTTAGACCCTACGGTCTCCGCCCAGGCTTCGCCGTCGCAAAGATCACTGAGACGCAGATTCGATGCAAATAGCAAGAGGATTTATTAGGCCGACGCGCCGGGGTTCAATCTCCACCCTAGGAGACGAACCCCGAAGAGCTGTAATAGAGCAGTTTATAAGCACAAAAACCACAAACAGGTGCAGCTGGAGTGCAGCTTTTTGATTGGTGGTTAGATCTTAACCTTTTCAGTGATAGGTCTTAGTTATTGGCCCGAGACGATTTACTAGCCTACAATCATATTGTACAGCTATATTTCAGAAAAGTTATTTCCTTGAGCTGTTTGAGACAATCACCTTCCCGGAACAACTCTTGGGGGGTCTCACTCCTAGGACGTAAGGTATGTTTTGTCCTGTACCTTAAAATGAAAGGCCTGTCAACAAAAGGCCTGAGGATGAATGCCTGTTTTTCTCCTAGGCCCCTGGTAATTTTTAACTCTTGTTCTTATAGTCCCTGGACAGAAGCCCGTGATCTCATTTTCTATGGCAGACTGACCACAGGACAAAAACAGGCCTTGATCAAAAACAAATTTTAGATTAGTTTCCACATTCCTACAATCATCTGCAGTGTTTTGGAGCCACCAAAAATAAAGTCTGACACTGTTTCCACTGTTTCCTCATCTATTTCCCATGGAGTGATGGGACCGGATGCCATGATCTTCGTTTTCTGAATCAGTACTTTTATAGATTATATTCCATTTAAATTTATTACAGGGTAATGGCTCTACTTCTTTGTGTTCTACAAAATATACTGTGACTTACCTATTTTATACATAATAATATGCATTACTTAATCCTATACCCCTGTCTTGACCCGTCTCTTTCCTTGACCCACTGGTGACTATTAGTTTGTTACCAGAATCTGAGTCTGTTTCCATTTTTGTGTGTGTGTGTGCGTGTGTATATATATACACATATACACATATATGTGGAGAGTTCTGAGAAAATGTGGTCCACTGGAGAAGGCAATGACAAACCATTTCAGTATTCATGTCTTGAGAACCCCATGAACAATATGGAAAGGCAAAAAGTAGGACACTGAAAGATAAACATCCCAGTTGGTAGGTGCCCAATTTATATGGCACTGGAGATCAGAGAAGAAATAACTCCAGAAATAATGAAGAGATGGAGCCAAAGCAACAGCAACACCCAGTTGTGTATGTGACTGGTGATAAAAGCAAAGTCCTATGAGGTAAAGAACAACATTGCATAGGAACCTGGAATATTAGGTCCATGAATCAAGGCAAATTGGAAGTGGTCAAACAACGGATGGCAAGAGTGAACGTCAACATTTTAGAGATCAGTGAACTAAAATGGACTGGAATGGGTGAATTTAACTCAGATGACCATTATATCCACTACTGTGGGCAAGAATCCCTTAGAAGAAATGGAGTAGCTCTCATAGTCAACAAGAGTCTTAAATGTAGTAACTTGGATGCAATTTCAAAAATAGCAGAATGATCTCTGTTTGTTTCCAAGGCAAACCATTCAATATCACAGTAATCCAAGTCTATGCCCTGACCACTAATCTTGAAGAAGCTGAAGTTGAACAGTTCTATGAAGACCTACAATATCTTCTAGAACTAACACCCACAAAAGATGTCCTTTTCATTATAGGGTATAGGAATACAAAAGTAGGAAGTCAAGAAACACCTGGAGTAACAGGCAAATTTGGCCTTGGAGTATAGAATGAAGCAGGAAAAGGGCTAATAGTTTCACCAAGAGCAAACGTCTTCTTCCAACAACACAAGAGAAGACTCTACATATGGACATTACCTTATGGTCAATACCAAAATCAGATTGATTACATTCTTTGTAGGCAAAAATGGAGAAGCTCTATACAGTCAGCAAAAACAAGACTGGGAGCTAACGGTGGGTCAGATTATGTACTCCTTATTGCCAAATTCAGACTTAAATTGAAGAAAAGGGAAAACCACTACCATTCAGGTATGACCTAAATCAAACCCGTTATGATTATACAGTGGAAGTGACAAATAGATTCAAGGGATAGACGGAGTGTCTGATGAACTACAGATGGAGGTTTGTGACATTGTATAGGAGACAGAGATCAATACTACCCCAAGAAAAAGAAGTGCAAAAAAGCAAAATGGCTGTATGATGTGAAAGGCAAAGGAGAAAAGGAAAGATATACTCATTTGAATACAGAGCTCCAAAGAATAGCAAGGAGAGATAAGCCTTCCTCTGTGATCAGTGCAAAGAAATAGAGGAAAACAATAGAATTGGAAAGACTAGAGATCTCTTCAAGAAAATTAGAGATACCAAGGGAACATTTTGTGCAAAGATGGTCTTAATAAAGGACAGAAATAGTATGGACCTAACAGAAGCAGAAGATATTAAGAAGAGGTGGCAAGAATACACAGAAGAACTGTACAAAAAAGATCTTCACGACCCAGATAATCATGATGGTGTGATCCCTCACCTAGTGCCAGACATCTTGGAATGTGAGGTCAAGTAGGCCTTAGGAAACACCACTATGAATAAAGCTAGTGGAGGTGATGGAATTCCAGTTGAGCTATTTCAAATCCTGAAAGATGATGTTGTGAAAGTGCTGCACTCAATATGCCAGCAAATTTGGAAAACTCAGCAGAGGCCACAGGACTGGAAAAGGTCAGTTTTCATTCCAGTCCCAAAGAAAGGCAACGCCAAAGATTGCTAAAAGTACCGCACAATTGCATTCATCTCACACACTAGCAAAGTAATGCTCAAAATTCTCCAAGCCAGGCTTCAACAGTACGTGAACCATGAACTTACAGATGTTCAAGCTGGTTTTAAAAAAGGCAGAGGAACCAGATATCGAATTGCCAACATCTGTTGGATTATCAAAAAAGCAAGAGACAGAAAAACATCTATTTCTGCTTTATTGACTATGCCAAAGCTTTTGACTGTGTGGATCACCACAAACTTTGGTAATTTCTTAAAGAAATGGGAACACCAGACCACCTGACCTGCCTCTTGTATGCAGGTCAAGAAGCAACAGTTAGTATGCAAATCTGTATGCAGGTCAAGATGCAACAGTTAGAACTGGACATGGAACAACAGACTGGTTCCAAATAGGAAAAGGAGTACGTCAAGGCTGTATATTGTCATCCTGCTTATTTAACTTATATGCAGAGTACATCATGAGAAATGCTGGACTGGAAGAAGCACAAGCTGGAATCAAGATTGCCGGGAGAAATATCAATAACCTCAGATATGCAGATGACACCACCCTTATGGCAGAAAGTGAAGAGGAACTAAAGAGCTTTTTGATGAAAGTGAAAGAGGAGAGTGAAAAAGTTGGCTTAAAGCTCAACATTCAGAAAACTAAGATCATGGCCCCTGGTCCCATCATTTCATTGCAAATAGAAAGGAAAACAATAGAAGCAGTGAGAGACTTTATCTTTTGGGGCTCCAAAATCCCTGCAGATAATGAATGCAGCCATGAAATTAAAAGATGCTTACTCCTTGATGGAAAAGTTATGACCACCCTAGACAGCATATTACAAAGCAGAGATATTACTTTGCCACAAAGGTCTGTTTAGTCAAGGCTATGGTTTTTCCAGTAGTCATGCATGGATGTGAGAGTTGAACTCTAAAGAGAGCTGAGCACCGAAGAATTGATGCTTTTGAACTGTGGTGTTGGAGAAGACTCTTTATAGTCCCTTGGACTACATGGAAATCCAACTGGTCCATCCTAAAGGAAATCAGTCCTGAATATGCATTGGAAGGACTGATGCTAAAGCTGAAACTCTAATACTTTGACCACCTGATGTGAAGAACTGAATCATTTGAAAAAACCCTGATGCTGGTAAAGATTGTAGATGGGAGGAGAAGGGGATGACAGAGGATGAGATGGTTGGATGGCATCACTGACTCAATGGACATGCGTTTGAGTAAAGTCCAGGTGTTGATGATGGACAGGGAGGCCTGGCATGCTGCAGTTGATGTCTGAGCCCATGTTTTTGGACCAGAAGCATAGGGTCAGCTCTGAGCTGCCTCAGTTGTCTTTAAGTGTGTACTTTCTCCTTCTCTCAGCACCAGGACCTTTGCCCCAGAGTGGAGAAGTGCTGAAGCTAGAAGGTCCTGTTTAGGCTATTGGATTGTGGTGGAACATGACCTGCATGTATTGGCTGCAGATAGAAGTCTGAGCTCCTTCTGATGTACTACCTTTATAGGTGTCAGCAGTTGTTGCTCTCATCTTGCTCAGAATTAACCTTGGGTCCAAATCTCCTTTATGCCTCACAACTGATTACTGCCACCAACTTCTGTTGCCCCAGCCCTGTTGTAGAGCCACACTGCAAGGCAGGAAAGGCCCACATTGACTCTTTACATGTATCTGAGGATGGACTGTGGTGGACTAGACACCATTATTATCCTGGGCTCCTTCTTTTGTGCTGCCTCAGTATATACCAGCAGTGGCCAACGATGACCCACCCAGGTCCGCCTCTCTGGCCCACAATCCTACTCTCTCACTAGTTGTGGCAGCCCTAGATCCAGTGTGACATGGAGTAAGTAAGGTTGGAGTGTTTGCTTGTCTAGGTTGGGTCCTGGGATTGATGGTCATGGAAACCAGACAGCCCCTGGAGCAGTCCTCAGTCTCCCACCTCCACACTGCCTTGGCTGCAAGTCAGCATGTGTGTGCTCCTCAGGAGCAGAGTCTAGGATTTCCACAGCCCTCTTGTCACTCCTACCAGCCCCTCAACAGGTCAAGAAGGTTCATCTTCCCTTTGGAAGCCCTAGAACAGGGGCATTCAGTATGTCAATCGAACCACTCACTCCACAGGGTGAATTGCTGCTTCTGTAATCTCTTTTCCCTTCTGAGTCCCCAGGAATGAGAAGCCAACCTGGTGGCTTATCTTCTCTTTCTACCCAATTATGTGTCTCTCTTTGCTTAAAGCCTTAGCTGTACAAGTCTTTCTGCCAGTTTCCAGGCAGTTCTCAGTGAGGATTTTTCCACACATGGATGTATTTTTGACGTGTTCATGAAGTGAGGTGAGTTTCATGTTCTTTTTCTCTGCCATCTTGATTGATCTCTCCAGTTTAACTATTTGCAAGCAATTTGTATTATAAATAGATATCCTACAGTGTTAGTGCTTCCAGTTGGAAATATAACACAACTTTAAATCAGCATTTCTTTTATCCCTCTTAAAATATAAAATCAAGATAGGCTCAATTAATTATACATTTACAATATTTAATTATTATTGTGAAATATTTTAAATGTGCTTAAAACTATGTCTTGTGCATATGTACATGCTCAGTTGTGACTGACTGTGACCCAGTGGACTGTAGCCCACCTCTCTCTGTTGTGCTGAAACCAAATATAAACACATAAAATGTGCTAAGTCGATTGCTAATAACACTTCATAATTATAATGAATATTGCAATAGTCATTCTTTTACAAAAAGTTTTCTGACCTAAGCTTTGTTAAAAATAATATAATCACACATTTTATACTTGTAAATAAATATATCCTGAAAAATGATTATTTGGTATTTTAATGTATCCACTTGTGCTCATAAATATTCATTTGTGTTTTTTTTTTTTTTATTAATTTTATTTTTTTATTTTTATTTTTTAAAGATGAACATTTTTAATGATAAAAGGTACAATTCACAAAGAAGATAGACATCACAAACCATTAGACACCTAACAACAAAGAAACAAAGGTACATAAAACAAAAATCGAAGAAATACAATGGAAAAAAATACATAATCATAGTGAGGCATATTAACATTTTTTGAGAATATTTTGTCAAGTGCAGAAAAAATAAGAATAAAATTCTACTAAAACATCACTAGAGAAACTTCAGCATTTTATTTACTTTATGCAGTTTCAGCATAATAAAAACTGCCCAAGGTGTCTTTGAATAGAAAATAAATCACCTTATACATAACAGATCAATAAAATATCAGACTTATTCCTCTGGATTTTGTGGCCAATAGCATGTGGCTCTATTTCGGGGCTTAGTTTTCTAAATAAAAATAGATATGGAGGATTACATTTTCATTTTATTTTATACTTTCTCTATAACTGGCAGTTGACTGATAGTGAGTTTGTAATTGCCTTGAGATCTGAGATAATGCTGTCAGTGTTATATAGTCTGCTGCTAAGTCACTTCAGTCATATCTGACTCTGTGTGAACGCATAGATGGCAGCCCACTTGGCTCCCCCATCCCTGGGATTCTCCAGGCAAGAACACTGGAGTGGGTTGCCATTTCCTTCTCCAATGCATGAAAGTGAAAAGTGAAAGTGAAGTCGTTCAGTCATGTCCGACTCTTAACGACCCCATGGACTGCAGCCCACCAGGCTCCTCTGTCCGTGGGATGTTCCAGGCAAAAGTACTGGAGTGGTTATATAGCCTACATCAAATATAATTAAGTAAATAGGTAGCTTTTATTTTTACTTTACTTTTAAAATTAATAGCTCATATTTATTCATTTTTTTCTCTCCTTATACTCAAAGATTAATTGAGGATGCAGACTATTTAAGCTTATGGTGCAAGTCTTACCTGACAAGTTATATGCTCCTTTGCTTCCAAGGTTCTGTAGGTGCTTCACTATGTTGCCACTAACTCTGTAGTAAGTCATGCTGTTATTTTCCCTTTACATTTAAATAACCGACTACCCTAAAAGAAAAAGATAGGGAATACCAAAGTTTTACCATTTCTATGAGCAACTTCACTTTCACTTTTCACTTTCCTGCATTGGAGAAGGAAATGGCAACCCACTCTGGTGTTCTCGCCTGGAGAATCCCAGGTGCAGGGGAGCCTGGTGGGCTGCCATCTATGGGGTCGCACAGAGTCGGACACGACTGAAGTGACTTAGCAGCAGCAGCAGGGGTCTTGTACACATACTTTCCCAACTTTAGTCAGTAACCAAGACCATATTTCAATGAAGCATTTTGTTTCAAGGACTAGTTTTAATAGCAAAAAATTTGATGGTATTAATCCACTAGAGAAGCATGTTTAATTTGTAAGATAAATCTCATAGTTGATTGGGGACACTGCTCTACAGGACATGTTCATTGATAGTCTTTACATCTATGCACATAGGAACATCTCACTATTTCTTCTGAGAACATGCTTTCACACTTAAGAATACCCAGCTACTTAGGTAATAGCTGTCTCCTAGATAACTGTATCCTAAAAAATGAGTCACACTTAGACATAAATCTTGACAGCAATTATTCTTTGACTTTATATAATTTGCTTGATCAAAATCTCTACCAGTTTTACATCTTTTGGTGCATTTGGTGGGAAAACCTCTAGTTATCCGTCACTTAAAAACAAAATAACTTTTCCTAAATATATATTTTATACAATTTTATTGACTCTACATAGGTATAATTTTGGAATAAATGTGAACTATTAGTATACAAGCATTTTCAATGATTAAAGTTCAATCTTGGATTATCTCAGTAATCAAGATTGTGATGAAGAAAATGTAAGAAAAAAATATATGTTGATAGCAGAAAGATACATCAAAACGTGTGCAGCAGAAAACAAAACAAAACAAAAAAACCAAAAACCTGGATAGCCACATGCAAACAAACAAAAAAATGTGACAGAGACCTTACCACCTTAAAAAACAAAACAAAACAAAAAAAAAACTAAAAATGTATTACACACCTAAATGTAAAGTGCAAAACTAAAAGACAGCATAGGAGTTAACCAAGATGACCTTAGATATAGTGATGGCTTTATATATTTAACAGCAAAGGTATGATCATGAAAGAAATAGTGGATATGCTAGAAGTCATTACAATTAAAAAAAAAAAAAGCTGCCAAGTAAAAGACAATGTGACGAGAATTAGAAGCTATGCCATATACTGGGAGAAAATATTTCTGAAAGACACATACCTCTAAAAGACCCATTCATCTGGGTAGATGATCCCACAGCCTTCTCCAGCTCAGCTGCCCTCTGCCATCAGCTGTCCAGGCGATTTTCTCTGTGCCTGCCCTCTCCCCTCCTGCCTTCATCTCCTTAAGGAGGTATCCAGAAAATTAAACCCACATACAGGAACACATACACAATCCATCAAAGAAAAAAAAAATCAAGGAGCTGGAGCAGGCAGAAGAGTAAAAGAGCACAGGCGCAGGAGAGAGGTCTCTGCCATTCTTGGAGGAAGAACGGTGCAGGCAGAGGGAGGCTGGAGTTGGCGGGGACCTGGACTCAGGTCTCATAGCCTCTGGGAGCCTCCTTCATGGACCTAGGGATCCTGAAAGGGGCTGCCTCAGCTTAGGATGGACAACTGTGTCAAGTCTCCACTGGTCTGTCTCTCAAGGAAGATGTGCCAACAGGAGACCAGCTACACAGTGGTGCAGATGAGTGAGGAGGGGCTGGCAGCCAGCGGTGAGCTTCCCAGGCCCCTCCTGATGCTGGCTCAGAACCCTGTGGTCGTGCACAACCTGCTGGGCCCAGCCTTCATCTTCCTGCATAAGGGCTTCAGAGAACAGGCAGTCTGACAGATCTCTGTGGCCAGAGGAGATTGAAGAGCTCAGGGAGGCCATCAGAAAATTTGACAAGGATGAAGATGGCTACATCAACTACCAGGACCTGGGTAACTGCATGAGCATCACGGGTTGCATGCCCACTGAGATGGAGCTCATCGAGCTGTCTCAGCAGATCAATATGAACCTGGGTGACGACATGGATTTTGATGACTTTGTGGAGCTAATGGGACCTAAACTCCTGGCAGAGACAGTAGATATGATTGGAGTAAAGGAACTGTGACATGCCTTCCTAGAGTTTCACACCAATGGTAACAGAGAGATAAGCACCAGTGAGTTATGAGAGGACATGATGAAACTCCTGGGTCATCAGGTGGGACACGGAGACATAGAGGAAATTATCTGAGTTGTGGACCTCAATGAGAATGTGGAGCAACTGGAGTTCTCATTGATTCCTAGAGAGGATGCAAAAAGGTATAGCCAGATTTGGAAGACCGTTTGCAGTTTCTAATAAGACTAACCAAGCTATTTTCATATAATCCAACAGTTATTTGATATTTACCCAAAGGACTTGAAAGTGTTATATCCATGCAAAAGTTTGCATATGGATGTTTTATCACTATTTTCAAGNAATAAAACTTTAGCAAATTGAATTGTTATAATAAATATGTCTGTTTATTCCAAGAATTTAAACTTTATTATTCAAAACAATGTGATTACCTGTTACAAAGAGAATACGGTATAGAAAACGTATGGTTATCTCAAAAAAGAATAAAATTCATTAGATTAAATTACCATTTCTTAAAAGACACTCAGCACACTAGATATGGAAGCATTCTTAGTCTTTTAAGTTATATCTACAAAACACCTACATCACACTGAATGTTGAAATAGTTTCTTGCCTTGTGAGGTATACAAGGATACCTAATATATAAATATTTTATCATGGTAGCAACCTCTATTGTCATTATGAAATAAATTATTTAATATGAGAATTAGAGCTTCAAAGCTGTGGATAGATCCGTATATGTAGAATTGGAAGTTTAAATGTGTCAACAATCTATGATTCTAAGAGAATTAGCAAATGCAATCGCAGAAGTAGAACCACACGGAGAACTGAAAGAATTTCATGGAGGAAGCTGTTGTCTCTGAGATCCACAGCTAAATTATTTGTGATAAACAAGAGAAAACACTTTATCAGTGGGCTTAGTCATCAAAAAGATCTATACACATGGTGGGGATCAAGTTCAATTCAGTTCAGTCACTCAGTTGTGTCCCACTCTTTGCGACCCCATGAACCACAGCACTCCAGGCCTCCCTGTCCATCACCAACTCCCGGAGTTTACTCAGACTCACATCCATTGAGTCAGTGATGCCATCCAGCCATCTCATCCTCTGTCATCCCCTTCTCCTCCTGCCCCCAATCCCTCCCAGCATCAGTATTTTCCAATGAGTCAACTCTTTGCATGATGTGGCCAAAGTACTGAAGTTTCAGCTTTAGCATCATTCCTTCCAAAGAAATCCCAGGGCTGATCTCCTTCAGAATGGATTGGTTGGATCTCCTTGCAGCCCAAGGAACTCTCAAGAGTCTTCTCCAACACCACAGTTTAAATGCATCAATTGTTCGGCACTCAGCCTTCCTCACAGTCCAACTCTCACATCCATACATGACTACTGGAAAAACCATAGCCTTGACTAGATGGACCTTAGTCGGCAAAGTAATATCTCTGCTTTTGAATATGCTATCGAGGTTGGCCATAACTTTTCTTCAAAGGAGTAAGTGTCTTTTAATTTCATGGCTGCGGTCACCATCTGCAGTGATTTTGGAGCCCCAGAAAATAAAGTCTGACACTGTTTCCACTGTTTCCCCATCTATTTCCCATGGAGTGATGGGACTGGATTCCATGATCTTCATTTTCTGAATGTTGAGCTTTAAGCCAATATTTTCACTCTCCTCTTCACTTTCATCAAGAGGCTTTTTAGTTCCTCTTCACTTTCTGCCATAAGGTTGGTGTCATCTGCATATCTGAGGTTATTGATATTTCTCCCAGCAACCTTGATTCCAGCTTGTGTTTCTTCCAGTCCAGCATTTCTCATGATGTACTCTGCATAGAAGTTCAATAAGCAGGGTGACAATATACAGCCTTGACATACTCCTTTCCCTATTGGAACCAGTCTGTTGTTCCATGTCCAGTTCTAACTGTTGCTTCCTGACCTGCATACAGATTTCTCAAGAGGCAGGTCAGGTGGTCTGGTATTCCCATCTCTTTCAGAATTTTCCATAGTTTATTGTGATCCACACAGTCAAAGGCACATAGTCAAAAAAGCAGAAATAGATGTTTTTCTGGAACTCTCTTGCTTTTTCGATGATCCAGTGGATGTTGGCAATTTGATCTCTGGTTCCTCTGCCTTTCCTAAAACCAGCTTGAACATGAGGAAGTTCATGTATTGCTGAAGCCTGACTTGGAGAATTTTGAGCATTACTTTACTAGCATGTGATATGATCACAATTGTGCAGTAGTTTGAGCATGCTTTGGCACTGCCTTTCTTTGGGATTGGAATGAAAACTGACCTTTTCCAGTCCTGTGGCCACTGCTGAGTTTTCCGAATTTGCTGGCATCTTGAGTGCAACACTTTCACAGCATCATCTTTCAGGATTTGAAACAGCTCAACTGGAATTCTGTCACCTCCACTATCTTTGTTCGTAGTGATGCTTTCAAAGATAAGCTTTAATCTGTTAGTCATTTCTGCATCTATCCTTTAATGAATATAAAATTGTCAGCCATTAGTACCGTACTCATGCCCTTGAACTTTCTGTTTGTTTCTCTGTCTCTTTGCCTGTGCCCTCTTTTTGTCAGGACTCACTTAAATCAAAATACCTTCCTTCACATACTCAATTACCCAACTTTATTATTTCACCTATGACTTCCTTGTTTCCACTTACATAGAAATATTTTAATCTTTTATCTATCTTTAATATTTTAAGCTCTTGATCACTTGTTTCCTCAAATGATTCCTTATATTGGTTTTCATAACAGCAACAACAACAAAAGTCCTGATTTTTCTGGATTTCAGATGATCAGGGTAAACTGTATAATATTTGAGAGTGGAGGCCCTGGGGCCAGATGAACAAAGTTGGATCCTATCTCTGTCATTTACAAGCTGGGGTTGTATGATTTCAGGAAATTTACTTTGTTGTTGTTCTTCAGTTGCCTCAGCTACATAACAGAGATAATATTTGTTTCAACCTGATAGATTAAAGGTCAGTTAGTTAATAGATGCAAAGCTATTTGATCATTTACACTATAAATGTTTAGGCTTTATTGCTCTATATCTGTGGCTTCTAGAATATGTGAGCAGTGCAGGGTAACAGAGATACTATTTAGCTTGCTGAATATGTCTAGGAAAGACAGGATAAGATATTTTACAGGTATCAAATTTGAGGTTCTTTCTTTGTCCTTTGATATTCCAAATAGGCCAAAATATGACTGTAGTTCACCATACTCCAAACATTAAATGTCCTTAATTTTATATAAGTAGATAGTTATGTCTGACTCTAGATGAATGATCACACCATTGTGGTTATCCGGGTTGTGAAGATCCTTTTTGTACAGTTCTTATGTGTATTCATGCCATCTCTTCTTAATATCTTCTGCTTGTGATAGGTCTATACCATTTCTGTCCTTTATTGAGCCCATCTTTTCATGAAATGTTCCCTTGGTATCTCTAATTTTCTTGAAGAGATATCTAGTCTTTCCCATTCTGTTCTTTTCCTCTATTTCTTTGCATTGATCACTGAAGAAGGCTTTTTTATCTCTTCTTGCTATTCTTTAGAACTCTGCATTCATATGCTTATATATTTCCTTTACTCCTTTGCTTTTCACTTGTCTTCTTTTCACAGCTATTTGTAAGGCCTCCCCAGACCTATGTCTGAATTTGGTAATAAGGAGTTTATGGTCTGAGCCACAGTCAGCTCCTGGTCTTGCTTTTGTTGACTGTATAGAGATTCTCCATTTTTGCTGCAGAGAATATGATCAATCTGATTTCACTGTTGACCATATGGTGATGTCCATTGTGATCCACACAGTCAAAGGCTATGGCATAGTCAATAAAGCAGAAATAGATGTTTTTCTGGAACTCTCTTGCTTTTTCCATAATCCAGCGGATGTTGGCAATTTGATCTCTGCTTCCTCTGCCTTTTCTAAAACCATCTTGAACATCAAGAAGCTCACGGTTCACGTGTTGCTGAAGCCTGGCCTGCAGAATTTTGAGCATTACTACTTTACTAGCGTGTGAGATGAGTGCAATTGTGCAGTAGTTTGAGCATTCTTTGGCATTGCCTTTCTTTGGAATTGGAATGAATACTGACCTTTTCCAGTCCTGTGGCCACTGCTGAGTTTTCCAAAATTGCTGGCATATTGATTGCAGCACTTTCACAGCATCATCTTTCAGGATTTGAAATAGCTCTACTGGAATTCTATCACCTCCACTAGCTTTGTTCATAGTGATGCTTTCTAAGGCCCACTTGACTTCACATCTGCCTCTTGAGAAATCTGTATGCAGGTCAGGAAGCAACAGTTAGAACTGGACATGGAACAACAGACTGGTTCCAAATAGGAAAAGGAGTATGTCAAGGCTGTATATTGTCACCCTGCTTATTGAACTTCTATGCAGAGTACATCATGAGAAATGCTGGACTGGAAGAAACACAAGCTGGAATGAAGATTGCCAAGAGAAATATCAATAACCTCAGATATGCAGATGACACCAACCTTATGGCAGAAAGTGAAGAGGAACTAAAAAGCCTCTTGATGAAAGTAAAAGAGGTGAGTGAAAAAGTTGGCTTAAAGCTCAACATTCAGAAAATGAAGATCATGGCATCTGGTCCCATCACTTCATGGGAAATAGATGGGGAAACAGTGGAAACAGTATCAGACTATTTTTTTGGGCTCCAAAATCACTGCAGATGGTGACCACAGCCATGAAATTAAAAGACGCTTACTCTTTGGAAGAAAAATTATGACCAACCTAGATGGCATGTTCAAAAGCAGAGACATTACTTTGCCGACTCAGGTCCATCTAGCCAAGGCTATGGTTTTTCCAGTAGTCATGTATGGATGTGAGAGTTGGACTGTGAAGAAGGCTGAGCACCAAAGAACTGATGCTTTTAAACTGTGGTGTTGGAGAAGACTCTTGAGAGTCTCTTGGACTGCAAGGAGATCCAACCAATCCATTCTGAAGGAGATCAGTCCTGAGATTTTTTGGAAGGAATGATGCTAAAGCTGAAACTCCAGTACTTGGGCCACCTCATGCAAAGAGTTAACTCATTGGAAAAGACTTTTATGCTGGAAGGGATTGGGGGCAGGAGAAGAAGGGGAGGACAGAGGATGAGATGGCTGAATGGCATCACTGACTTGATGGATGTGAGTCTGAGTGAACTCCGGTAGTTGGTGATGGACAGGGAGGCCTGGCATGCTGCAATTCATGGGGTTGCAAAAATTCTGACTCAACTGAGCGACTGAACTGAACTAAACTGAACTAAGGTAGGTATGTAAGTACATAAATAGATAGAGATAGGTCAAATTATTTTTCCTTGCTTTGTAATGCTAATCACTTCTTTGGAGTAAGGCTGTAAATACCTACACATTTATGATCATATTTGCTTAATAACTAAATCAGTTTCCTGAGACAGAAAGGATCAAGGCAGTCATCATCCATCAGGTGACTGAACTCTATTTATCTTTAGTTTCAGAATTTCTGAGTTATTATGTCTAATTCTATTTTAACATTAGAATTTTGATTGATTATTGGTGTTCCAACTCAATAGTCTAATTAGTCTGATGGTAGCTTCCTGATTATGACTCTGAGATTTTCTTTCTTTCAAATCTGCTTATATCTTTAATATCAGTTTTACTTTTCTCTGTGTTATATTATTTTTTCTTGATAGTCTATTCACTCTTTGTGAGTTGTTATATTCTTTACTAAAGGAACTTCAGTTATTATCTGGGGCCTAGGCTGTTGATGGCCTCCCAAATTTCTGTCCAATAAAAGAGTCAATTCTTTAGACTCATTACAGTATTTCAGGTCCTGAAATTAGTTTGGTAAAATAGATAAGCGGAAGGCTAGCATATAGATTTCAGGATACATCCTTTAAAAATGTCCATAGTTCTACCTCCTGCTCTTGAAGCCCTGGCATGCTGCAGTCCATGAGGTCATAAAGAATCGGACAGAATTTGGTGGCTGAACAACAACAACCTGTTTCATTCAAGTTGTTTAATTTGTTGACATAGAATTACTCGAAATAGTTTCATATAATCATTTTTATTTCTGAAAGGTCAATAATTTCTATTGTTTAAGTCACTTGAGTATTTTTTCCCTCTCTTTTCCTTGACCAGTCTAGCTAAAATTATGTCACTCTTGTTGATATTACAAATGATCAATTTTTATTTCCTTGATTTTCCCTAGTGTTTTTGTATCCTCAGTTTGTTTCATTTTCACTTTAGTATTTATAATTATTTCCCTTTT
>SJYQ01009433.1:151317-167589 GCA_006410935.1 Redunca redunca | reverse complement strand
AAAGATTCTCATAGTTTTTGAACAGAATTTTTCATAACTGAAATAATACATACATATATATATATATATATATATATGTAATTTTTTACCATCTCTGTGACTGTGATGATGTTTCTTATGCCAGGTTGGCTAGGCTGTCTCTAATTATTCAATCAAACATTAATGTACTTGTTTTGTGTAGGTATTTTACAGGTACAATTGACGTCATTTTAACTAAGGGAGATTATTCTGGTTAATCTTGCTGGACCTGAATAAGTCAAAAGGCCTTATAATATCAATGAGATTTCTCCATGAGATATAGGAAGAGGAAAAGAAACAGAATTTTTACCTGTGGACAGTAGCTTTCACCTGTGCCTATAATTGTCTGTAAATTCCATTCTTCTTATGATTGCCCTCCTTTTTGATTGCCCTTGACCTTTGAATTGGGATTCNCTTTGAATTGGACTTCTTTAGCCAACTCGCTTTATAACATAATGAAATGCCTCCCTCTCCTCGCTCTCTGTCTGCTTCCCTTTCTCTCTCTCTATCCATCTATACAGATCTGCACACGCACACACACACACAAACACACATGCTTGCAAACACACAGTATATATCTATATATAGTTTATGTTTACACACATACATATCCTATTGCTTTTCTCTCTAGTTGACCGTTGATTGATATACCATCTAGGAATATTTTATGCAAAATTCATATAATTATTTCCGCGTCTCTGTTCAGTCACTCAGTCGTGTCTGACTCTGCGACCGCAATCACAGCACACCAGGCCTCCCTGTCCATCACCAACTCCTGAAGTTCACTCAGACTCACATCCATCGAGTCAGTGATGCCATCCAGCCATCTCATCCTCTGTCGTCCCCTTCTCCTCCTGCCCCAAATCCCTCACAGCATCAGAGTCTTTTCCAGTGAGTCAGCTCTTTGCATGATGTGGCCCAAGTACTGGAGTTTCAGCTTTAGCATCATTCCTTCCAAACAAATCCCAGGGCTGATCTCCTTCAGAATGGATTGGTTGGATCTCCTTGCAATCCAAGAGTCTTCTCCAAAGCCACAGTTCAAAAGCATCAATTCTTCAGTGCTCAGGCTTCTTCACAATTCAACTGTGACATCCATACATGACCACAGGAAAAACCATAGCCTTGACTAGACGGACCTTAGTTGGCAAAATAATGTCTCTGCTTTTGAATATGCTATTGAGGTTGGTCATAACTTTTCCTCCAAGGAGTAAACGTTTTTTAATTTCATGGCTGCAGTCACCATCTGCAGTGATTTTGAAGCCCAAAAAAATAAAGTCTGACACTGTTTCCCCATCTATTTCCCATGGAGTGATGGGACCGGATTCCATGATCTTCGTTTTCTGAATATTGAGCTTTCAGCCAAATTTTTCACTCTCCACTTTCACTTACATCAAGAGGCTTTTTAGCTCCTCTTCACTTTCTGCCATAAGGGTGGTGTCATCTGCATATCTGAGGTTATTGATATTTCTCCCAGCAATCTTGATTCCAGCTTGTGTTTCTTCCAGTCCAGCGTTTCTCATGATGTACTCTGCATAGAAGTTAAATAAGCAGGGTGACAATATACAGCCTTGACATACTCCTTTTCCTATTTGGAACCAGTCTGTTGTTCCATGTCCAGTTTGAACTGTTGCTTCCTGACCAGCATATAGGTTTCTCAAGAGGCAGGTCAGGTGGCCTGATATTCCCATCTCTTTCAGAATTTTCCACAGTTTGTTGTGACCCACACAATCAAAGGCTTTGGCATAGTCAATAAAGCAGAAATAGATGTTTTTTTCTGGAACTCTCTTGCTTTTTCCATGATCCAGCGGATGTTGGCAATTTGATCTTTGGTTACTCTGCCTTTTGTAAAACCAGCTTGAACATCAGGAATTTCACGGTTCACGTATTGCTGAAGCCTGGCTTGGAGAATTTTGAGCATTACTTAACTAGCATGTGAGATGAGTGCAATTGTGCTATAGTTTCAGCATTCTTTGGCACTGCCTTTCTTTGGCATTGGAATGAAAACTGACTTTTTCCAGTCCTGTGGCCACTGCTGAGTTTTCCAATTTGCTGGCATCTTGAGTGCAGCCCTTTCACAGCATCATCTTTCAGGATTTGAAATAGCTCCACTGGAATTCCATCACCTCCACTAGCTTTGTTCGTAGTGATGCTTCCTAAGGCTCACTTGACTTCACATTCCAAGATGTCTGGCTCTAGATGAGTGATCACACCATCGTGATTATCTGGGTCATAAAGATCCTTTTGTACAATTTTTCTGTGTATTCTTGCCACCTCTTCTTAATATCTTCTGCTTCTGTTCGGTCCATACCATTTCTGTCCTTTATCGAGCCCATCTTTGCATGACATGTTCCCTTGGTATCTCTAATTTTCTTGAAGAGATCTCTAGTCTTTCTCATTCTGTTCTTTTCCTCTATTTCTTTGCATTGATTGCTGAAGAAGGCTTTTTATCTCTTCTTGCTATTCTCTGGAACTCTGCATTCAGATGTTTATATCTTTCTTTTTCTCCTTTGCTTTTTGCTTCTCTTCTTTTCACAGCTATTTGTAAGGCCTCCCCAGACAGCCATTTTTCTTTTTTGCACTTCTTTTCCATGGGGATGGTCTTTTTCCCTGTCTCCTGTACAATGTCATGAACCTCGTTCCATAGTTCATCAGGCACTGTATCTATCAGATCTAGGCTCTTAAATCTATTTCTCACTTCCACTGTATAATCATAAGGGATATGATTTACGTCATACCTGAATGGTCTAGTGGTTTGCCCAATTTCTTCAATTTGAGTCTGAATTTGGTAATAAGGAGTCCATGATCTAAGCCACAGTCAGCTCTTGGTCTTGTTTTTGTTGACTGTATAGAGCTTCTCCATCTTTGGCTGGAAAGAATAAAATCAATCTGATTTTGGTGTTGACTATCTGGTGATGTCCATGTGTAGAGTCTTCTCTTGTGTTATTGGAAGAGAGTGTTTGCTATAATCAGTGCATTTTCTTGCCAAAACTCTATTAGTCATTGCTGTGCTTCATTCTGCATTCCAAGGACAAATTTGCCTGTTATTCCATGTGTTTGTTGACTTACTACTTTTGCACTCCAGTCCCCTATAATGAAAAATACATCTTTTTTGGGTTTTAGTTCTAAAAGGTCTTCTAGGTCTTCATAGAACTGTTCAACTTCAGCTTCTTCAGCATTACTGATTGGGGCATAGACTTGGATTACTGTGATATTGAATGGTTTGCCTTGGAAACAAACAGAGATCATTCTGTTGTTTTTGAGATTGCATCCAAGTACTGCATTTCAGATTCTTTTGTTGACTATAATGGCTATTCCGTTTCTTCTGAGGAATTCCTGCCTGCGGTAGTAGATATAATGGTCATCTGAGTTAAATTCACCCATTCCAGTCCATTTTAGTTCGCTAATACCTAGAATATCGACGTTCACTCTTGCCATCTCTTGTTTGACCACTTCCAGTTTGCCTTGATTCATGGACCTGACATTCCAGGTTCCTATGCAATATTGCTCTTTACAGCATTGGACCTTGCTTCTATCACCAGTCACATCCACAGTTGGGTATTGTTTTTGCTTTGGTTCCATCCCTTCATTCTTTCTGGAGTTATTTCTCCACTGATCTCCAGTAGCATATTGGGTACCTACTGACCTGGGGAGTTCCTCTTTCAGTATTCTATCATTTTACTTTTTCATACTGTTCATGGGGTTCTCAAGGCAAGAATACTGAAGTGGTTTGCCATTCCCTTCTCCAGTGGACTACATTTCCGTCTCTACCACTGGCTTATTCCATTGTATTTTTGTTTTTACAGTCTCATAGCTTTGGCTAAAAGTTTCATTCAGGTTTCTTGAACTTTTTTGGCCATCTCAATAGCTTAAACACCCTGCCATTGGCCTAAGTTGTTAAACTAGAAAATAGCAAACACATTTTAGCTAAATTATTTCAATTTAATTACCAACTGTAATTTGCATAGGTAATACTGTACTGAGGTACCTNTTCAGGGTATTAGAGATAGAGAACTCAGAAGAAGTTTGAAATGGGGATATATATTATGACTTGTGTCATTCTATAAATGGCTTGTTTACAAAAATAGATGTGGTTTCAATTGGCTAAGGAAAGTATTATGCTTATACTAAGAGAAAAAGAAGACCTAGACATGAATCATTAAAACAACCAGAAGTAAATGAAACATGATAAGATTTAAATAAGTAAAGTAATAACTGAAAAGAAGGCATATTGAAATAGAAACTTTTAATCTCTTGAAGTAAAATAAAGAGAGCATTTCAAGGGAAAGACAAAACAAGCTTTGTTGGCATCAGGTGAACTAATGAATATATATGCTATAATTAGGTAGAAAACAATCGATTTAGGTACATGTATTTCAGTGTGATGGTGTTGTTTGTTGTGTGTTAAGAAGTGAGAGTATGAGAAATAATGAAACTAGCAGTAAAGTCTCAATAGTTAGATTTTAACTCTTGAGAGAGACTTCTTAAAAGATAAGTTCTTAAAAGGGAGACTTCTTAAAAAGATAAGTTCATGTTACTATAATTTCTGTGAACCTCATCTTTGAAGTTTTTTTTTTTTTTTTTAATAGCAGAGGAGGAATTAAGCAGGGGGGAATAATGGGAGGGATGAAGGGAGGAAAGGAATAATTTTAATATTTTAACAGAAAAGTAGCTGTCATCCAAAATCAGTGTTATTCATCTGTGCCGTATATTGGAGTGAAGTGAAGTGAAGTGGCTCAGTCGTGTCCAACTTTTTGCAACCCCATGGACACCAGGCTCCTCCGTCCATGGGATTTTCTAGGCAAGAGTACTGGAGTGGGTTGCCATTTCCTTCTCCATGGAACTTCCTGACACAGGGATCGAACCCAGGCCTCCCACTTTGTAGACAGACACTATACCGTCTGAGCCACCAGGGAAGTCTACACTGGAGTAGAAGGATCAAAATAAAGCAGAAACTGAGATAGGACAAATACTGCTTCCGATCTTAAACAGTAAAGCTAATTATTATGCAATTAAATGTTAATCATCAAAATATAATATTTTAAAATCAAAGGAGATTTTTAGCCAACCAAATACATATCCAAAGATCAGTGATTAAAATAGATCAAAGAGCTTGGACAAGATTCAATGCAGGGAGTTCTACCTGAATACATTACTGGGAAGCTAGGTAGTACCATGTTTCATAGTTTCTTACTCAGGTTTTCAGGCTTTCTCAAAATGAATAAAGGAGAGAGAAGGCAGCAATCACCATATGATGATATCAAGTTGACATGCATCATTCTGTGCACATTAAATAACTGAAGAGTAAAAATGGAGTGAAGATGTGCTCCTAAGGCAAAGGAAATAAGATTTGCCAAGAAGCTGTTGGATATAACAATGTGAATTGAAGCTGTAATTTATCCTCCCACTCTTCATCATGATAGTTTTGAGGGAAATTGCACTCATTCAAAAAATAAGTAGTATTGACAAAAGAACTTTCAAGACTTATGTAATGATATCAAAGGAAAAAAGGCAGGAATAAACACTTGCAAATGGAAGATGAAAAGATATTTTTCTCATTATGATTTTCAGTGAAATAGGAGCAGAGTTCAGGGAAAACATCTCTAGAATTTCAAAGAAATGCTAGGCTTAATTTTTCTTTTCAAATAAGAGTTACATGGCCTCAGAAATGAGATTCTGAGAATAGAGAGATTCAAAGAAGTAAAGGTGAAAATAGAAGTATTTATATAAAAATTAAAATGTTAAGTAGAGCTGAATGATAAACTGGGAGCAGTAAAGCACATATAATGTTAAATACAGTCAGAAATATTGTGGAAAAGACAGAAGAAATTACGACTTTAAATGGTAGGGGAGCAACCTATACAATAATTAAAGGTAGATAATAAGTGTAGAAAAATACAAATGTAAAAATATGAAACTGGTGTTCCAAAGAAAATGAAACTAAAAATATAGATATTCAAAGATGTAAAAGAGAGATGGGAATGTTCCACTGGGCATGGTGGAAGGACTTCCAGAAAACACCTTTTTTTTTAAAAATAAAACAGTGAAAGTATTGGCAAAATTTGTCAACATCAACTTTTTCAGTACTTGGGAAGTTAACCAGATTGTGCAACAATCTTGGGAGCATTTCTTCAAAAAATGGTTAAATCTAGGTAAGAATAGTGAGCTTTGTAATTTTGTAATAGTGGTATTGCAAATATTTTTGTTCCAGTTTCTGTCCCCTCAGCTCTGGGATAGCCTTGAACACTCACGGCCTGAAATGGTTATGAAAACTCAGAGCTTAGAATTCAGTGGACGGAACACAACAGAATTGGAGCTACCCCAAAGTCCTATATCCATAAAGCAGTCATTACTGGACCTGTGTAATGATTTCCTGTAAAACACCACTCACCAGACTCTTCTTTATTTGACCTTACTGAGAGACATTGCAAAGATAACAATAGCCTTCAGCTTGTTTTTGTTTGTTTGTTTGTTTAAAAAAAACCAATTTGTAGCAACTGGTTACCAGTGCAGCTGCCTGAGATGCTGCTAACTTTTGAGGATGATGTAAGGCTGATAATTATTTAATATGAAAAAAAAAAAAAACCTATAGATAGAGATACCCAAAGGGGATTTGGAAAAGTTTCAATATATTCCTAGGAATTAAGAAGGTCACATACATGTGTAAGACTGCGCATCTCCAGAGGTATATGTTTGCTGAGGAAAGAACTAAGGATGCCCTTAGCTCTCCTTTCTGGCTGATCTTAAGTATCCATGCAGGCAAAAAGTGAAACCTAGCCAGAGCTGTAAACTTCCTGTCTGAGCATTGAGGATATAAACCGCACACAGAGTCCCTCAGCAAATGCTAGAATTATTTGTTTAAGGCATTTAAGATAATCTTGTTCCAGTCATTATCTGATCATTAACTAAGCTAAGACTTCAGTTGCTATGGCTGGCAAATGTAGAGTTTAAGCTATTAATTCAGGAAAGCACCTAAATAAGTAAACAGCAGTAACAATAAACCCAGGGGTTGGGGCGGTGTAGAGAATCTTTGTTCTAGAGTTGTTATATGTTATTTAAAATTTAACTTTTTTTCAACAAATGAAAATTATATTAAGTAGGTAAAGAAACAAGGAATCATGACCCATACATAGGTAATAAAAAATCAATAGAAACAGTCCTGGAGGAAGCACAAATATTAGATTTTACTAAATGAAAAACATAAATTGGCTGTTTTAAATATGTTAAAAGAATTAAAGCAATAAACTTCTGAATAATTGAAAAATATATAAGGTTATCTCATTAATTAGAGAATATTGGTAAAGATATAGAAATCATAAAATAGAGCCAGTTGGAAATTATCATGTTGGAAAGTACAAAAACTAAAATTAAAAATGTACTAAAGTGTCAACAGCAGATTTGCAATCACAATAGGTGACCTTGAAGATAGGTCAACTTATAATATCCAGTCTTAGAAACTGAGAACTAGTGTAGAAGAACAGAGCTTCAGAGACCCATGAGGCAACAGTGAGCATGTAAACTTATGCACAGTGAAGTCTCAGAGGAAGACAATATGGCAAAAGAAACAGAAAGAAAGAAGTCTGAAAATTGCTACATGGTCCCATCACTTCATGGGAAATAGATGGGGAAACAGTAGAAAGTGTCAGACTTTATTTTTAGGGGCTCCAAAATCACTGCAGATGGTGACTGCAGCCATGAAATTAAAAGATGCTTACTCCTTGGAAGAAAAGTTATGACCAACATAGACAGTATATTCAAAAGCAGAGACACTACTTTGCCAACTAAGGTCCATCTAGTCAAGGCTATGAGTTTTCCTGTGGTCATGTATGGATGTGAGAGTTGGACTGTGGAGAAAGCTGAGTGCCGCAGAATTGATGCTTTTGAACTGTGGTGTAGGAGAAGACTCTTGAGAGTCCCTTGGACTGTGGGGAGATCCAACCAGTCCATTCTGAAGGAGATCAACCCTGGGATTTCTGTGGAAGGAATGATGCTAAAGCTGAAGCTCCAATACTTTGGCCACCTCATGAGAAGAGTTGACTCATCGGAAAAGACTCTGATGCTGGGAGGCATTGGGGGCAGGAGGAGAAGGGGACAGCCGAGGATGAGATGGCTGGATGGCATCACGGACTCAATAGACGTGAGTGTGAGTGAACTCCGGGAGATGATGATGGACAAGGAGACCTGGCATGATGCGATTCATGGGGTCACAAAGAGTCGGACACGACTGAGCGACTGAACTGAACTGAACTGAACTGAAAAGAGTAGAAAATCATATAGGATGCAAATTGTTCAGTCACCAAATCATGTCCTTCTCTTTACAACTCTCTGGACTGTAGTACTCTAGGCTTTGCTGTCCTTCACTATCTCCTGGAGTTTGCTCAGATTCCTGTCCATTGAGTTAGTGATGGACAATCTAACCATCTCCTCCTTGTCATCCTCTTCCCTTCCCCCCCTCAATCTTTCCCAGCAGTAGGATCTTTGCCATTGAGTCGACTCTTCATATCAGGTAGCCAGATTGGAGCTACAGCTTCAGTATCAGTCCTTCCAGTGAATATTCTGGTTTGATTTCCTTTAGGATACAAACAGTAATTGAAAACAACGACAACAACAACAACAAACTGTAGTGACAATAGTTAAATAGAAGAAATTTTAAGATAAAGTTGATACTGCATACTAAGAGGACATTTGGAAATGAGGAAAATGTCAGTCAAGAAAATATAACATTAATAGACTTTGTAAATGCATACAATAACAATAAATGAGGAAAGTGTCAGTCAAGAAAATATAACATTAATAGACTTTGTTAATGCATACAATAACAAAGTACCAAAACACATAAATCAAAATTAGAGAATTGAGACAAATATAAAATTCAGGAGAATGATAAACCACCTTTGATAGCAAATAGCATAAAAAGGCAGATCAACAGCAAACTAGAACGGAGCAACACAACACTATAACACAGTTAGACCTAATAGACACAGATAGAACGTTCCACACGAGGTACAGGGCATGCATTCTTTCCAAATATATATGAAACTTTCTTCAAGAAAGACTGTGTGTTAGGTCATAAAACATGTTATAAATATAAGAAGATCGAAATCATACAATGGGTATTCTCAGACCATAGTGTAAGGAAATTAGAAAATAACAGATGGAAATGTGGGAAATTTATAGCCATGTGGACTTTAAATATAACAGGTATATAAAAAACAGTGAATCAAAGAGGAAGTCACAACAGAAATGAGAAAATACCTTGAGATGAGTGGAAACACACACACACACACAACATACCAAAATGTTATTGAATGAACGTTCAGTCAGTCACTTCAGTCAGTTCAGTCACTCAGTCGTGTCCGACTCTTTGCGACCCCATGAATCGCAGCACGCCAGGCCTCCCTGTCCATCACCAGCTCCCAGAGTTCACTCAGACTCACGGCCATCGAGTCAGTGATGCCATCCAACCATCTCACCCTCTGTCATCCCCTTCTCCTCCTGCCCCCAATCCCTCCCAGCATCACAGTCTTTTCCAATGAGTCAACTTTTCACATGAGGTGGCCAAAGTACTGGAGTTTCAGCTTTAGCATCATTCCTTCCATAGAAATCCCAGGTAAAGTAGTACTAATAAGGATATTTTTCTATAACTGACTGTATTAAAGAAAATAGATAAATCAGTGATCAATAGGGCCATGTTAAATAAATGGATCAGAAAAATAATACTAAATGCAAAATAAGTAGAAGAAGGGAAATACTAAATATCAAAACAAAAATAAATAAATCAGGAATAGAAACATAATAAAGAGAGGAAGAAAGAAAAAGTTACATAGAAAAGTTAATGAAGGTTACAAACTTTTAGTTAACTGATAAACTGATGCTTTTGAAATGTGGTATTAGAGAAGACTCTTGAGAGTCCCTTGGACTGCAAGGAGATCCAACCAGTCCATTCTGAAGGAGATCAGTCCTCGGTGTTCATTGGAAGGGCTGATGCTAAAGCTGAAACTCCAATACTCTGGCCACCTCATGCAAAGAGTTGACTCATTGGAAAAGACTCTGATGCTGGGAGGGATTGGGGGCAGGAGGAGAAGGGGACGACAGAGGATGAGATGGCTGGATGGCATCACTGACTCGATGGATATGAGTCTGAGTGAACTCCAAGAGTTCACTTGATGGGGTCGCAAAGAGTTGGACACGACTGTGACTGAACTGAACTGAACTGAAACACTTCTGTGTTTAAATAAATGGGATAATTTGCAGAGGTAGGCCCACCTGCATGTTTGGTGGTTGAGGGGTTTATGTCTCACAATTCCAGATATCTGTATAAAACACAATGTTAAGTAATCCAGTGCCAGTTAAGAGAGACATACGGGGTAGGGATCAGGATGATACAAGGAAATTTGAGGAGAGTGGCTAATTGTAATGGCCACTTCATTTTATAATTCAGGGACCACAAAGGTACAATAGAATTTATAGGCAGGTATGTTGATGATCATAAATATGTAGTTTCTACTCATCTCTTGTGTTGTGGGATTTTACCATCATTAAAAAACACCCTAGTTTTAGCACAGAAAAATCAGGTATTTGGTGTTGTTTTTTTTTTTTTTTAATCCAAATTTCTCTTTAATTAAAAACGTACTTAATTATTTTTGGTCAGACATGATGATCTGAAAGGAGTGGTAGAATACTGCTATTGAGAAACTGAGACTCAAGGATATTAATTTATAGAAGAGCATAGCTAATAAGTGGTAGAGCTGAAGTGTGAATATGGAAAAAAAGAAAAGCATAGGGACATCTTTCTGCTCTTTCTCCCATAGGAAAGCTGACATGGATTAACATGGCAACTGCTGCTCAGATTCCATCATCACGTTTCTTTCTCTGTTTAAGAACACAGTGGGGTGATTGTTTTGATAGGGTGTCTCACCCTGAATATAGAAAACACTTATCTTTATGATGATGCCAATACAGTAAGTCACCCATGCTTATCCAAGGCCACTTGTGGTGTGTCATGATGCAGAACCATAATGCATAAAAGTAATTTTTTGAGCAGCAAAGCAGAAAGATGAATAAATATACAGTATAAGATATCAGAAGATCAGGGACTGCACATATGCTCAATAGACTATTGAAACTACCTTTGGAGTCCTGTAGCGGAATGCAGCAGATGCAGCGTGTGTGTGTGTGTGTTTAATTGAATAACATGAAGAAAATAAACCCCACCCCAGTCTTCCAATAGAGCAGTTATAAATACATTTATATCTTCCATTATTTTATGCAGTAGTATCACAACATTAAAATCATAAGCAATATCATAGGCTTTAGTTCTTGAATAGTCACTTTATAATGCCTAAATGAATCCTTAGTTTATTCAGTTTTGTGTTACAATAATCAGTTAATAATAGGCCCAGTAAGCTGTTTTGACATAGTATTAATAGTAGGTATAATGCAAGGATAAATCAATTCTGCAAAACTTAACTAAAATAAGACTAAGGGGTAAAGGTTTATACCTTGCCAGTGCAGTTATTTATGGGTGGTTTGTTTATGTTCTAGCAGAAGAGAAAAATCTCTTAGCAGACATCTGGACCAATTACTAATTTTATCCTCCTGTTTGAAACATGGCCTTGGGCATCTTTTGGTCCTGATATTTTTATTTTTAAAAAGTACTGACATGAATATTCTCTTAAAGAGATAATTAGATGTACAGTCAATTTGGTACAGAATTCCCCATGCTTTTATACATATGCTCACTTTGTGTGTTATATTTCATTAATCTGAGGATGCACAGTAATTACAGGATACAGAACTGTGGTATATTGAGGTGAGTTAATAGGATATCAACAACAACAAAAAGTGAAGGCAATAAAGCAATGGGTACTGGGTGTGTACTCCAAATATTCTAATGCCATCAGTAAGGTAACATGCAAATTGTATTACAAATATAAAATCTCAATATATCATATTTTAGGGAGATTCAGTTCAGTTCAGTCGCTAAGTCGTGTCCGACTCTTTGCGACCCCATGAAGCACAGCACGCCAGGCCTCCCTGTCCATCACCAACTCCCGGAGTTCACTCAGACTCACGTCTATCGAGTCAGTGATGCCATCCAGCCATCTCACCCTCTGTCGTCCCCTTCTCCTCCTGCCCCCAATCCCTCCCAGCATCAGAGTCTTTTCCAATGAGTCAACTCTTCACATGAGGTGGCCAAATTGCTATGGTGTAATTGTTGTTTCTACTGTTTTTATATTATTGGCATAGCAAAGGAGCACTAATATTTGTCCAAGTTTATTGAGATAAAATTCACATGTTTTATTAAAGGCTTATGATGTACAGCATACTGGTTTGATATGGTGAAATGATTACCAGAGTAACATTAGCTAATATTGCCATCATATATTTGCTGTTTTGTTTGTGTGTGTGGGGGGGGTGTGTCATAATATTTAAAATCTCCTCTTAGAAACTTCCAAGTATGTAGGGTAGTATTATAAATTATAATCTCCATGATATATATTAGATCCCCAAAACTTGCGTGTTTTATACCTTGAAGATTATACCCTTTGACAAACATCTCATTTCTCTTACCTTTAAGCTCATGGCAACAATCCTCCATACTACTTTCTGATTCTGTTGTTTGTCCTTTTTCTTTTATTCCAAATATACGTACTTACAGTATGTGTCCTCTGTCTGGCTTATTTCACTTACCGTCGTGCCCCCAGGTCCATCTGTGTTGTTCCAACTTGCAAGATTTTCCCCTTCTCATGGTGAATAATGTTCCATTGTGTATATATTTTATATATTATTTATTTATTCATCTGTAGATGTACACTTAGGTTGTTTCCATATCTTGTCTATTGTAAATTGTTGCATTGAACATGGGAGTGCATTATCTCTGATACAATGATTTTATTTCAGTTAAATTTTTTTATTTTTTTGGTACACAGAAGTAGGACTGCTGTATTATATGGTAGGAGTTTTTTTTTTTTTTTTTTTTTTTTGAGTAACTGCTATGCTATTTTTCCATAGTGTTTGAACCAATTTCACATTCCCACCACCAGTGCACAAGGGTTTCCTTTTCACCACATGCTTGCTAACACTTGTCTCTTGGATTTTTTTATTGTAGCCATTCTAACTGATATAAAGTGGCTTCTCATTGTGTTTTTTTCAGTCATCTCCCCATTGATTAGTGATTTTGAGTATGTTCATGTAATTATCAGCCATTTATATGCCTTCTTTGGAAAAATATCTGTTTGATTTCCCTGTCCATTTAAAAAAAAATTTGCTTCTTCTCTATTGAGTTGTATGAGTTCCTTTAATATCTTGGATAGTAACACTTTTTTATATATGTGATTTGGAAATGTCATCTTCCATTCTGTAGGTCACCTTTACATTTTAATAGCTTTCAATGCTTGCACTTTTGGTATTACATCCAAATAATTTCTTGCTAAGACCAATGTCAAGGAGCTTTTACCTTGGTTTCCAATAGGAGTGTTACAGTTTAAGTCTTTAATTTATTTCAAGTTAATTTGTTTCGTGAGAGGTGTGAGATAGGGTTCTAAACTAATTTTACTGCTATTATTATCTAGTTTTTTTTCCAGCACAATTTACTGAAGAGACTGTAATTTCTGCATTGAGTATTATTGGCTTTGGTCAAATTTATATTGACTGTATAAGTGCAAGTTTAGCTTTGAAATATTTTTTCATCTATTGATCTGTCTATTTTTTTGCAAATTCCATAGAGTTTTAATTTCTGTAGATTTGTGATACAGTTTGAAATCAGGCAGTGTGATTACTCCAGCTTTATTTCCTCTCTCAGTATTTCTTTGGTTGCCCAGGGTCTTTTGTCATCCCATACAAATATTTTGTTTTCAATTCCTGTGGAAAATACCATAGCATAGGAGTTTTAATAGGAATTTCATTGAATCTATAGATGACTTTGGGTAGTTTGAATATTTCAATTATGTTAATTCTTCTAATCCATGTTCATAAAGTGTATTTTCATTTATTTGTCTTCATTTTTTTTCTTTTTTGAATTTATTTGTTTTTTATTGAAGGATAATTGCTTTATAGAATTTTTGTTGTTTTTTGCCAAACCTCAATATGAGTCACCATAGGTAAAAGTGTTCAGTGTACAGAACTTTGACCTCCTTGGTTAAATATGTCCCCAAGTATTTTGATTGTTTATACTACTGTGAATTAGTTGTTTTCTATATTTCTTTTTCACAAACGTCCTTTTTCTATATTGAAACTCAACTGATTTCTGTATGTTGATTTCATATCCTGTAACTATTACTGAGTTTACAGATTAATTTCAACAGCTTTTTGATGTGTCTTTAGGGTTTTATATATGTAAGATGATATTTGCAAATAGAGTTTAGCTTATATTCTTCTGATTTGGATGCCTTTTATTTATTTATTTTCTGGTCTCAATTGCTCTAGCTGGAACTTCCAGTACTGTATTGAATACTAGTGGTAGGAGTGGACACCCTTGTCTAGTTCCTGATCTTGGAGGAAACCTTTCAGCTTTCCATTATTTAATATGGTGTTCAGTTCAGTTCAGTCACTCAGTTATGTCCGACTCTTTGTGACCCCATGAATCAGAGCACGCTAGGCCTCCCTGTCCATCACCAACTCCCAGAGTTCATTCAAACTCATGTCCATTGAGTTGGTGATGCCATCCAGCCATCTCATCCTCTGTTGGTCCCTTCTCCTCCTGCCCCTGGTCCCTCCCAACATCAGGGTCTTTTCCAATGAGTCACCTCTTTGCATGAGGTGGCCAAAGTATTGGAATTTCAGCTTCAGCATCAGTCCTTCCAATGAACACCCAAGACTGATCTCCTTTAGGATGGACTGGTTGGATCTCCTTGTAGTCCAAGGGACTCTCAAGAGTCTTCTCCAACACCACAGTTCAAAAGCATCAATTCTTCAGTCCTCAGCTTTCTTCACAGTCCAACTCTCACATCCATACATGACCACTGGAAAAACCATAGTCTTGACTAGATGGACCTTTGTTGGAAAAGTAATGTCTCTGCTTTTCAATATGCTACCTAGGTTGGTCATAACTTTCCTTCCAAGGAGGAAGCATCTTTTAATTTCGTGGCTGCAGTCACCATCTGCAGTGATTTTGGAGCCCAAAAAAATAAAGTCTGACACTGTTTCCACTGTTTCCCCATCTATTTCCCATGAAGTGATGGGACCAGATGCCATGATCTTCATTTTCTGAATGTTGAGCTTCAAGCCAACTTTTTCACTCTCCTTTTTCACTTTCATCAAGAGGCTTTTTAGTTCCTCTTCACTTTCTGCCATAAGGGTGGTGTCATCTGCATATCTGAGGTTATTGATATTTCTCTTGGTAATCTTGATTCCAGCTTGTGCTTCTTCCAGCCCAGCATTTCTCATGATGTACTCTGCATGTAAGTTAAGTAAGCTGGGTAACAATATACAACCTTGACGTACTCCTTTCCTATTTGGAATATGGTGTTAGCTATGGGCTTATCACATATAGCCTTTATTATCTTGGGGTACATTTCTTCTATACTCAGTGACAGGTTTCAGTATGAAAAGATGTTGGATTTTCTCAAATACATGTTCTACATTAAGAGAAAAGTGTTTATAAATTTTATTTTTCATTTTCTTATTGTGGTATATCACATATATAAATTTGCTTGTGTTGAACCATTGTTGCCTCCCAGGGAAAAATCCCATTTTATTATGGTATAAGCTCTTTTTAATGTGCTGTTATATTTGGTTTGCTAATATTTTTGAGGAATTTTGCATAGACATTCATCTGTAATATTGACTTAAATTTCATTTTCCCATAGAGTTCTTAACTGTTTTTAGTACCAGGACGATACTGTCTTGTAAAGTTGGATTAGTGATTTCCAAAGAAAGAGTTTGAGAAATCTTGATGTTAATTCTTAAAATGTTTGGGTAGGGAATTGTCTGATCCTTGGGCTTTCTTTGATGAGAGAGTTTGGATCACTGATTCAGTTGCTTTACTCATTATTGGTCCATTTAGATTGTTCATTTCTTCATCATTCTGTTTTTATAGATTGTATATCTCCAGCAATGTAACCATTTATTCTGACTTACATAATTTGCTGGAGTATAATTTTTCATAGTATTTCTGTGGTATCAGTTATAATGCTTCCTCTTTCATTTCTAATTTTGTTTGAATTTTTTTTAAGTGCAGCTAAAGGTTTCTCAGTTTTGTTTATATTCCCAAAAAAGCAACTTTTAGTTTTATTGATCTTTTATATCATTTTTGGT
>SJYQ01009433.1:128085-141831 GCA_006410935.1 Redunca redunca | reverse complement strand
TCATTTAAAAATATTTAATATTAATATTATGTAAATATAATATTATCTAAAAAGAAAAAGAAATAGGATGGTAGGTCTAAGCTAAGGACAAACCTAGAAATGTGTCCTACATGTAAAAGATATCTACAGCCTCATGGTCACTGCAGCATTATTTCCAATACCCAACACACAGAGCAACCCGAGTAGTCATCAGTGGAGAAATGGATGTAGACAATGTTGTGTATCTACATCTGTCTCATCATGCATGCATGCTCAGTTGCTAAATAGTGTCCAACTCTGCAGCCTGCCAAACACCTCTGTCTGTGGGATTTCCCAGGCAAGAATACTGGTGTGGGTTGCCATTTCCTCCTCCAGGAGATGTTTCTGACCCAGAGATCAAACCCATGTCTCTTGCAGCTCCTGCCTTTACCACTGAGCCACCACAGAAGCATACACATTCTGTGTAGTCTACACACACACACACACACACACACACACACACACACACATGCTGTGTGGGGATGTGTGTGTGTAGACACACAATGAAATAGATGTAGATGTATTATTCAGCCTTAAAAAAAGAAATCTTGCCATTTGCGACAACATGAATGGACTTCAAGGGCAGTATGGTTACTGAAACAAAATCTGAGAAAGACAACCATATAAGTTCCCTTACATGTAGAATAAACACACACATGCAGAAATTCATAGATATACTGAAGAGACTGGTGGTCCCCAGAAGCAGTCACTGGGGTAGGCAAAATGGGTGAAAACAGTTAAAAGTTACAAACTTCCTGCTGTACAATGACTATCAGGGATGCAATTTACAGTTGTCAATTGTAGTTCATAATACTCTGTTGTGTATTTGAAAGTCCTGAGAGAATAGATCATCAAAGTTGTCATCACAGGTAAAAATATTTGAAATTAAATGATAACTAGTTATTGTGATCATATTACAGTATATACAAGTAAATAATTATTACATTTTACACCTAAAGCTTATATAATGACATATGTCAGTTGTGTCCAAATTGAGAAGAAATCACATCCTGAAGAGGTTTTGAAAAGTATGTGAAAGGGAAACTTGAAGAAAAGGATAATGAATTTTGCTGAATCTAAAATCACATTTCTAGCTGAAAGAAGACAAGAAAGTCACCGTGGAGTTATATTTGAAAATATTATTCTTCACTAAAATACAAGTGAAACATAAATATGATATTCAAAATGGATGAAGTCTATGAAATCAGCTGAAAATCTCAACATGAAATAGAATGAACCACAATTGATGAACAGTAGTTTGTATAATTTGTGAACTAACACAAAGTCCCCTTCTTGGTTAGTTTCAGTTAAGTGTACATTACACTAGCACCTAGTACAAGGCTTTTCACACAATAATTTCTAAATAAAATGGTTGTTTGGGGCTTGGGATAACATGAAAATAATCTTAAGAGTGCAAAAGTATAATAAGGTTTTCAGTTGGCAGTTGTGTGGGCTGGCATCCACTAATAAGTACCAATAGAGTGAGAAAGAAAGAATCAGATCATCAGACACTAAAATCCTAAAAAGCAGAAAGAAAAAGATATTACAAAATGGAGAGTACCAGGAAATGTACACAGACATTGATTTGCTTGTGGTATTTAATCCCTTTTGTCCACTATATGCATTTTCTCATTAAATTTTATGTTTTAATAACCATGGAGATGGCTGGGAAGAATATTTCAAAACAGTTCACATATTGACAATTTTTAAAATTTAGGTTAAAAATGTCATGCATGTGTATTTATTAATAAATATTCAGTATTTTCTAATCAGAAATCAAGCACCACAATGTGATAACACAAGAAGAGCTGAGAGTAGGAAATCAGATAATAGTACTATTTGTGTGACAAACACGATTCAAGCTTTTGATTCTTAAAGATGCCCTTCAGTGCACTTGAGTAAGAATAAGTAATAGCCTTAAGCTACTAGTGATTTTGTTGTTGTTCAGTTGCTCAGTCGTGTCCAACTCTTTGTGACCCATGAACTGCAGCACACCAGCCTTCCCTGTCCTTCACTATCTCCTGGAGTTTGCTCAAACTCATGTCCGTTGAGTCACGGATGCTATCCAACCATCTTGTCCTTGTGTCTCTCTTCTCCTTTTGCCTTGATCTTTTCCAATTTGTCTGCTCGTCATATCAGGCGGCCAAAGTTTTGGAACTTCAGCTTCAGCACCAGTCCTTCCAATGAGTATTTAGGGTTGATTCCTTTTAGGATTGGCTAGTTTGATCTCCTTGCTGTCCAAGGGACTCTCAAGAGTCTTCTCCAGCACCACAGTTTGAAATGATTTTATTTACTAATAATTATCTTTGTTAATGGTTGAAAAGAAAAACAAAGAGAAAGTGAAGTCGCTCTGTTGTGTCCGACTCTACGACCCCATGAACTGTAGTCTACCAGGCTCCTCCGTCCATGAATTTTCCAGGCAAGAGTACTGGAGTGGGTTGCCATTTCCTTCTCCAGGGGATCTTCCCAATCCAGGGATTGCACCCAGGTCTCCTGCATTGCAGGCAGATGCTTTACCATCTGAGACACCACGGAATGGTTAATTATTGATAAAATACTTTTTTGTCTACTTTCCTCTGTATTCATCTAGCTACTGGTGTCTTCTACTATGTGAACACCTACTCTGTTCTTCTTAATAGACAGACTCAACCCTAACTCCTTTACTAGTTAGGGCAGGTAGTTGGGAGGTAGATTCAGGTAATCATCATCATGAATTAAATAGGAATTATGTCTTATTTTCTTTCATCACTTAGTGTTGTTTATATTTTATGATGGTTCCTCTATTGGATATTCTGTTGAAAATATATTTATCATATTGAGAATTATTTTTACTCTGTTCATGGTATCTTTTGATGTAAAGTTCTGAATTTTAAAAGGGCCCTGTTTTTCCTTTGTGCTGTTAAAACAATAATCAATAACCAGCCTGCAGAGAACAAAGAGCTTATTTGGGGTCTTAAGAATTACAATGTTGAGACAGTTTCTGGTAAAACTGAGTGTTTCAGAGAAGGGAACAATTTAGGAGCTTATAAAGGCAAAAGTCACAATATCATACTCACACAAAATAAATATATATACTTACAGAATAGGCTGTCACAAGTTGTTTTATGGTGCTAAATCACTTCAGACATGTCTGACTCTTTGTGACCCCATGGACTGTAGCCCACCTGGCTCCTCTGTCCATGGGATTTCCAAAGTTTCCAATAAGCACATAGGCTGTCAGGAGTTATTTTAGGGTAAGGGTTATGATAAATATCTTGACTTTCTGAGTTTCTTGATTCTGAGAAATATCTTGAATATCATTTGTAGAACCACAAGTAGTCAAAAGTTGAATTTCCGTTCAGGCTGAGCAGAGCATTTGTTGCACTACCTCACTGTCCTCTCAGGTTCATTTAGAGAGCTCTCCTAGCAATACCAGCTCCATTTTAATTTTCTGTTCACAGTAGTTATTTATTGCCTCATTTCACTTGTGCAAGAAAATTAAGAGCCTGATGGTAGTCTTCTAATTTTTTTTTTTTAAGAAACATTATTGATTATTTTTTAAATTTGAAACTGTGCTGCCTGGAATATAACAGAAGCACCAACTAGAAATTGTCAGTGATGACTGGTTTCTACAAGAGTGAAACTGCTAGCCATTGTAGTCGTTAACCTTCAACACACCCTGAAAGGAGTTCAGGGTGGAGACCAGAAATGAAGCACTCTGTACCCTGGGAAAAACTAAGAGAACATGTTTCAGATGGTTAGACATTTTCAGGAGAAGATTTTATGAGCCCAGTTTACTGCATCTCGTTATATCAGAAAATCACCAAAATTGTTGACAAAGGCATCTGCTCCTTGTGGCTAGCAGCAATCTTCTGCCAAAATGTGTGCTTGACTGTATGTATCCCTCTTCACCAAAATCACGTATGTGCTGACCTCCTCCCTTACCTCTTTGGAGCAGCTCCTCAGAGCTGTTTGATAGGCTGTCCTCTGGGCTATAATATTCATTTTGCCCCAAGTGAAACTTAACTGACAACTCACTTTTTTAAAAAAAATTATTGACAAATTATTTATAAAATACATTTTCTATTTTCTTCATTGTGGCTGTTTAGTCAAAAATAATCACACTGCCTTAATCATGGTGACTTTAAAAAAATCTTGATATTTGATAATCTAAATTTTCTGAATTTATTCACCATTGTGATTATTGCCTTAACTGTTTTGACACTTTATTTGCATATGAATGCTATTTAATTTTTTTTAAGTATTTATTTATTGGTTTGGCTGGCTGTGTGAGATGTGGGATCTTTAGTCTAGGTTGGGGCATGGACATCTTTAAGTTGTGACATGTGGGATCTAGTTCTCTGATCGGGAGTGTGGCATCTAGGCCACATGACCACTAGGAAAGTCCTCATATGAATTTAAGAATCAGGTTGACGATGTTCACAAAATAGCCACTGATAATTCGACCAAGATTGCATTAAATATATAGATTAATTTAGGGATGATTATTTAATTAAAACTTTTAAGATTTTGTTACTTATGGTAATATGTGCAAGATTTTCACATGAAGTAAATAGAGAGACAAATATTGTTAATAATGATTTTGAAAAAGTAAAATGTACATTCAAACCTGAATGCTTGAAAAATAATAAGGAAAATTATAGATAACAAAAATAAAGTAGAATTATAGATTGTTTTCTGATGTGCCATATTCATTAGCTCTAACACTTTCTGTTTGCAAACATGCCATAAGTCTAATATACTGCCTGCCCCTCTGAGCTAGATCCTTTTGCTTTTCTTGTCCAATTCTTTTTAATCTAACATACCTATTCTAATTTTTTGCTTAATGAAGATTATTATAGTAGAAGAATAAATACTTTAGATAATTAAGAATAATTTAGAACTACCAGGCATCAGTTCAAATATGCTTATTTTGATTTTGGATATGCTATAAATTATAAATATGCATATTTATAACAAGCTATACTTTTTGAAGAGTTATAAATCTGAATGACCCAAGAGGCTAATTTTCTTACTTTTAATAGCTTAGAAAAAGCTAATTGAGATTGGTTAAACCAATCTGCTGAGAGACAGCAAAGATTTAGAGTGATGTCAGCATTCCTGAGTTGCAAAGTAGATTCCTGTATCCTCCATATGTAAATCTGCACTCTTAGAATGCAACTTCCTAGTTATTTCTAAGTACTGAAAACTCTTGATGAATTTGATACCTATGGAAACTTGGTGTTGCTTAACTCCCTCTTCAGCTGACATCTACAAAATATAATACAGTATTTGAGTGAAGCTTCTTCTCTTCTTGATTGCTTTTCAGTCTCATGTTGACATGCCACCCAGGTAGGACCCTACCTCCTAGAACTAAGAACATACATATGGAACAACTATATTATAATATTTATAATATGTCAAATATTTATGTTATAGATCATGCCAAAGCCTTTGACTGTGTGGATCACAATAAACTGTGGAAAATTCTTCAAGAGATGGGAATACCAGACCACATAACCTGCCTCTTGAGAAATATATATGCAGGTCAGGAAGCAACAGTTAGAACTGGACATGGAACAAAAGACTGGTTCCAAATTGGAAAAGGAGTACGTCAAGGTTGTATATTGTCACCCTGCTTATTTAACTTATATGCAGAGTACATCATGAGAAACGCTGGACTGGAAGAAACACAAGCTGGAATCAAGATTGCTGGGAGAAATATCAATAAACTCAGATATGCAGATGACACCACCCTTATGGCAGAAAGTGAAGAGGAGCTAAAAAGCCTCTTGATGAAGTTGAAAGAGGAGAGCGAAAAAGTTGGCTTAAAGCTCAACATTCAGAANGTGAGTCTGAGTGAACTCCGGGAGATGGTGATGGACAGGGAGGCCTGGCGTGCTGCAATTCATGGGGTTGCAAAGAGTTGGACACGACTGAGTGACTGAACTGAACTGAACTGAAAATTTATATATTATAGCATGTTATTACATTATTATTATAATATATTATATGTCATAATAGCAATGCATTATTATTATATACATACAGAAAAGGCAGATCAAATTGCCAACATCCGATAGATCATCGAAAAAGCAAGAGAGTTCCAGAAAAAAACATCTATTTCTGCCTTATTGACTATGCCAAAGCCTTTGACTGTGTGGATCACAAGAAACTGTGGAAAATTCTGAAAGAGATGGGAATACCAGACCACCTGACCTGCCTCTTGAGAAATCTCTATGCAGGTCAGGAAGCGACATTAGAACTGGACATGGAACAACAGGTTGGTTCCAAATAGGAAAAGGAGTACGTCAAGGCATATATTGTCATTCTACTTATTTAACTTATATGCAGAGTACATAATAAGAAATGCTGGGCTGTAGGAAGCACAAGCTGGAATCAAGATTGCCAGGAGACATATCAATAACCCTAGATATGCAGATGACACCACCCTCATGGCAGAAAGTGAAGAGGAACTAAAGAGCCTCTTGATGAAAGTGAAAGAGGAGAGTGAAAAAGTTGGCTTAAAGCTTAACATTCAGAAAACTAAGATCATGGCATCCAGTCCCATCACTTCATGGCAAATAGATGAGGAAACAATGGAAATCGTGGCTGACTTTATTTTTCTGGTCTCCAGAATCACTGCAGATGGTGACTGAAGACATGACCAAGCTAGACAGCATATTAAAAAGCAGAGACATTACTTTGCCAGCAAAGGTCCATCATGAAGTAGAATGAGCACAAACTTTGTAATCAGGAATGGAGTCTTAACCTGATTGAATTTGTTTAAAATCTAAATTTCCTAGACCAATTCATTAGCCATAGTGAGTTTCAATTTCTTCATTTGTAAATAGAGAAAATAATGCACATCACATAAGTTATATAAAAACATGAAAAATATCTACAACAGGTGTATTTCTGTGGCATACATAAAGCAGTACTCAGTAAATTATGTTCCTTACTGTTTCTGATTATGTGTCCAACCAGTGGGATATGAATGTAAAAAATGTCTACCTAGAGTATCTTTGATATTGTATGCATTAATTTTAACCATTTTCAGCTTAATTTACTTAGGTGATATCATTCAATACTCACATTCTAAGAAAGCAACAAGACTATGGAAAGTCATATACAGGTTCTTTGTTGTTTAATCCTCTTGGAAATCCATCTTTTTATTGCTTTTTGATTGTTGCTGTTCAGTTGCTAAGTCACACTCAATTCTTTGTGATTCCATGGACTGCAGCATGCCAGCATTCCCTATCCTTCACTATCTCTCGGAGTTTGCTCAAACTCAAGTCCATTGAGTCGATGATGTCATCCAACCATCTCATCCTCTGTTGCCTCCTTCTCCTCCTGCCATCAATCTTTTCTAGCATCAGGGTCTTTTCCTTGAGTCTACTCTTTGTTTCAGAGGTGGCCGAAGTAACAGAGCTTCAGCTTCAGCATCAGTCCTTCCAATGAATGCTGCTGCTGCTAAGTCACTTCAGTTGTGTCCGACTCTGTGAGACTCCATAGACAGCAGCCCACCAGGCTCCGCTGTTCCTGGGATTCTCCAGGCAAGAACACTGGAGTGGGTTGCCATTTCCTTCTCCAATGCATGAAAGTGAAAAGTGAAAGTGAAGTCGTTCATTCGTGTCCGACTCTTCGTGACCCCATGGACTGCAGCCTACCAGGCTCCTCTATCCATGGGATTTTCCAGGCAAGAGTACTGGAGTGGGTTGCCATTGCCTTCTCCATTCCAATGAATATTCAGGGTTAATTTCCTTTAGAATTGACTGGTTAGATCTTCTTGCTGTCCAAGTGACTCTCAGGAGTCTTCTCTAGCATCATGAATCAAAATCATCAATTCCTCAGCACTCAGCCTTCCTTGAGGTCCAACTCTCCCATCCGTTCATGACTACTGGAAAAACCATAGCTTTGACTAGACAGTCCCTCACAGCTTTTCTTCAAAGGAATGAATGTCTTTTAATTTCCTGGCCACAGTCATCATCCATAGTGATTTTGGAATATTGATACAGCATAATAAAGCATATAATTTTGAATGAAATCCTAACGTAAGCAGAAAAGAGAACACCTGGTGTAAATGGAAACATGACTCCTTTCACTTAAGAATTTATTTAGAAGCTATATTGGTTCTGTTCTTATTCATACACAGAATAGGTTGGGCTCTTGAGTCAAATATGTATCCTCTGATCAGTTTACTAACAAAGTGATTAACTGCTTCTTTAGAACACAGAGATCATCTCTTACAGTCTTTCCTCCAGAATCTTAAATTATCAAGTCTTAACTCTACCTGTGATAGCTATTTTGGTAAGAAGGTTAGTGCCCCCCCACCAAAGATGTGCATTCCCTATTCTGTGGAAATTAGTACAAATTACCTTTAAAAAGTGAATTAAGGTGACAAATGAAAATCCAAATTACTAATGAACCTAACATTGAAATGGAAAGATTATCCTGGATTATCCTGATTAGCCCAATCTAATTATATGAGTCTTTTAAAGTGGAAGAAAATGTGGACGAGAATAACAGAGAACATTTAGTCTAACTACAAGGGAAATAAGTAAAATGCATCAATTTTAAATGGACAATCTCATTTTTTCACCTATTTTCTATACTCAGCACAAATGAAATTTTCCTGTAAGTATAAAAAGTAGACAAACATGATGTTTCAATATTCAGCATAAGTTCATGAATCTTAAATTAGTGCACAACTTTCAAAAAGTTTTCTTAGTAAAATAGGCACTTACATTTTAAAGTGCTGTTATAATCAAGAAATTGATTCTAAAAACTTGCTCACAGAATCTTCACTGCTAGAGTTGTTCAGAAAGCAAGAAAGGATAAAAGTTTAAACTATTTACTCATGTCCTACTAAAATGAATTATTTTAAATATCCAGATTACATACTCAGAATCAACATTGGATTTTGCTTCTGGAAAACTGAAATCATTTGGAAATTCAATCTAATATGAAGCAGGAGTATATCATTAATATTGTGTGTAAATGTTGTCTCTAATCAGTAGCCCAAACTGGAAGAAAAATCACCAGTAGGAAGTAAATCACCCTTTGGGAATCCAGGAGATCCATGTCAGAAACATGACAGGAGGCAAACTCACCCCTAACTTTGAAGGTTGCTTTTGTTGAAGATGCAATAAAGCAACCGAGTCAAGAAATATGAACGGGTCTAGAAACTGGGGATGACCCTCAGGCTATACAGCCAACAAGGAAAAGGTCACTTTATAGTCTTAAAATTTCAAGAAACTGAATTCTGTTAAAAACTCTAATATGTAAGGAAACAAATCATGTGACAGGAAACATGTGTAATAAAACAGTCCACCAAACTCATCCATATTAATTGCAACAAATTAGCAATCTTAACATCCAGAGTCTGCTCACAGAAGTTTGGACCTACTTGGAGATTGGTCATCAACAAACTAATATATTTCACGTGGAAAACTCTCAAATAAGGAATATGACACTTGGATGTTTAATTCAGAGAATGTTAGCTGGGATTAATTAGTCTTTAGTGACATTTCTCTGTAAAGTTTCCCAACTCTTTGTATAGTATCTTGGTTCTTTGATTACCTAGCAGTTGCCCTAGCTACTTTACTTTATATATATATATGTATGTACATACATATATATGTAACTGAAGTATAGTTGATTTACAGTGTTGCAGGTGCACAGCAGTGCAATTCAGTTGTACATATACAATTTATTATTTTTAAATAATTTTCTATATACATTATTATAAGATATTGACTATAGTTACCTGTGCTATACAATAAACCTTTGTTGCTTGTTGCATATCTATTTTTTAATCAGAAATCTAGCATTCTATTCATATTAAATCAAACAAGTGAAATCAAAACATCATACATTTTTTGGTTAGGCAAAAATGCATGTTATAAAATAAATATACATATTATATATATATAGATATATACACACACAAAAAAAGTTTTTCTATGCTTGATAAAGGCTTGAGAAAGCATCAAAAAAATGTTGGAGAAATTGGGAATCATACACTAAATGAAATGGGAACACTGAATATAAAATAGAAAAGGTGAATCAAACTGGATAAAAGTAAAAGATCATCATATAGTCCAGATATTTTTAAACATGGTTGCTCATGAGAAATATATCTGGAGCTCTAGATAAAAAACAACAGTACTTAGGCATTTATTTGTATTTTTCAAAAAAAAAATCTCAAGATAATCCTGATATGCATCTGAATTTTAGAAAGTGATCACAGGTTTTTCTATTAAGTGGTAATTTTGGTGATATAGAATTCCATTATTTTTCTGTTGACCAATGATGATACAGTGGTATTAAGTGAGTAATAGCTACATAATCACAATAGTAAAGATGTTTACCAGTTTTCACAGTCAACTGACATAGCTACTTTAATAGTCATAAATAGACTGCAGAAATCATGATCATAACAGGATTACTTAGCTCATAAATATAGTCTTCTAAGTNCTAAGTGAACAAGGAAACACATTAAGTGTTTATAGTAATCAGAAAAAGTTTCTTTTTCAAAATCTTTCAAAGTCTACATTTTCTCCTTTAGATGATATTAATGGAGCTGCTAATAATGCCCAAGAAATGGTATGTGTGCTAACTTTCTGTTTGCTTTGTGATTTCTGTCTTTCCATTTAGTTAGTTCTCTAAGGATTACACTGATTTCCTCCAAATCACATTGGAAAAATATCGTGATAACAACTTATCATCTTTATCTTTATCCTCCCTGTTCTTGCCCAAGAATGCATTATGCATTCTGTTATGACTCATGAGCCTTAAAGAAAATAAGCCAGTATTGTCACCGTGTTTACATCAAAGTGTTGGATTGTCAATGTAGCATCACAGCTTCTTATACCCAGCCCCCAAACACACTTTAATAATAATTCAAAGGATACAAGCAAGAAACAGACAGACATGAAGCATTCCTTTCCAGAGGAGCCAAATCTGAAGATGCAGTTTCCCAACTGTCCCTTTATCCCCCTCTGGGACACTTTTGATTTAGGTGTAACTGAGGAAAGACCATTTTACTGTGCTTGTTGAACAGTTTTCTTAAAGTGAGTTTTGTATTATAAGCTATGTATTCTAGTTGTCATATGGATAGTAAGTTCTTCATGAATAATTTTCATTCTCCATGCAGTCATGCCCCATCAACCCATAAATTCCAAGCTTATTGTCAAAAGATACCCAAGATAGACCAAGTATAGTCTATTATAAGTTTTCCCCAAAGACTCGTCATATCTTCCCAATAGCAAATATTGTTGGCTTGTTTATTGTTGGCTTGTTTGAAGGGAAATAGGTTTCCAAGACAATTCAATGGAGCTCAAATATTCCCTCCTATAGCTCCACAAGGATAGAGGGGATCACAGGTTGGCCATCAACATATCTCTTCCTACTGAGATCAGAGGCTAAGTGATTTAATCAGTCTCCTACAAGTAGTGAATGCAAGATGACCTGGGTAATCATAATTTAGTCCCTATTCTCTTCACTATTCTATGTAGCCTCTGCTCATATCATGTAACCAGTTTCATAAAGGAAAATCAAGAATGCCAGAATATTAAGGGCAGAGGGTAGGGGATGGGGGAAAGGCAAATGAAAAAAGAACACATAAGAAACTAGGGCTAATTCAATTTGTTATTGCTGGAACTCAGGGGATTTGGGAAAGAGGCAAACTCTAATATGAGCTTGAACATGGAAGGCCAAGCTAGTGAGAAAACTTGTACGGTGTGCAGACTTCATTCTGCAGGCAACATAGGGCTAATGGAGCTAAGGAGTTAATTCTTTGAATTTGCATTTTAGAACAGTAACACTGTTGGCATTATGGAATATTAAAGGAGAGAAAGAAAAAAACAGGGGAATCCAGTAGGAGGGGTATTAAAAGAAATGTAAGAAAAAGTATCCAACAACATCAACAGAGACAGGGCTTCCCAGGTGGTGCTAGTGGTTAAGAACCCTCCAGCCAATGCAGGAGACATATGAGACACAGGTCTGATCCCTCAGTTGGAAAGATCGTCTGCAGAGGGCATGACAGCCCACTCCAGTAGTCTTACCTAGAGAATCTCATGGACAGTGGAGCCTGGTGGGCTACAGTCCAAAGGGTCACAAAGAGTTGAACATGACTGAAATGATTTAACATGCACACAACTTTCTTTATGGTCCAACTCTCACAACAGTACATGACTACTGGAAAAACAATAGCTTTGACTATACAGACCTTTGTCAGCAAAGTGATGTCTCTGCTTTTTAATACACTGTCTAGGTTTGTCATAGCTTCCCTTCTAAGGATCAGGCATCTTTTAGTTTCATGGCTCTAGTCACCATCCACAGTGATTTTGGAGCCCAAGAAAATAAAATCTCTCACTGCTTCCACTTTTTCCCCTTCTATTTGTCTATTTGTCTTTGAAGTGGTGGGACCAGATGCCATGATTTTGGTTTTTTGAATGTTGAGCTTTAAACCAGCTTTTTTACTCTCCTCTTTCAGTCTTCATCAGGGCCTCTTCATTTTCTGCCATTAGAGTGGTATCATCTGCATCTCTGAGGCTGTTGATATTCTCCTGACAATCTCATTTCCAGCCTGTGATTCATCCAGTCCAACATTTTGCTTGATGTTCTCTGCATAGAAGTTAAATAAATAGGGTGACAATATGCCATACCAATTTTAAATGCACTTATTATGGGTAATAACCAAATTACAAAATTTATATTCCATCACTCATACATGCACATGTATTATTTTCTTCTCAGAAACTTAAAAATGCTCCACTCATTAACTCACCTGTTTATATTTCTTGATTCATGTGCATATTGCCAATGCATCCAACCTTCAGTATATTGATGAGTAAGAAAGAACAGAGGAAAAGGAACTACAGTTACCATTGTGTAGCTGACACATATATTATACATATGCTTCTGCTAAGTCACTTCAGTCGTGTCCGACTCTGTGCGACCCCGTAGACGGCAGCCCACCAGGCTCCACCGTCCCTGGGATTCTCCTGGCAAGAACACTGGAGTGGGTTGCCATTTCCTTCTCCAATACATGAAAGTGAAAAGTGAGAGTGAAGTCCCTCAGTCGTGTCTGACTCTTAGTGACCCCATGGACTGCAGCCTACCAGGCTCCTCTGTCCATGGGATTTTCCAAGCAAGAGTCCTGGAGTGGGGTCCCGTTGCCTTCTCCATTTACACATATAGTGCTCTGCATATGCTCTTGCTTCACTGTCTGAACAGACTTCATTTACAAAACACAATTCAAAGGCAGATGGTTAAGAGTTTAATTTATTGAGGAAAGCAGAGCATTAAACCAAGTGCAGGACCTTTGAATGCAGGGCTTGGGCCACTGCATAAGTCACATATCCATGAAGCTGACCCTGATAAATTTAAGGAGCCATGTAAAGCTGTGTGATAGGAGTTCCTGAAATTTATCTGGGTGGGTTACTTTTCTCTTCTTTTTTTTTTTTTTCTTCTTTAAAAAAAAAATTATTCATTTGTCCCAAGTCTTAGCTGTGGCATGCAGGACGTTAAATGCAGCATGTGAACTCTTAGTTACAGCTTGTTTATCTAGTTTCCTGAGCAGTGATTGAACCAATGGGAGGTGGAGTCAGCCATTGGACCACCAGGAAAGTTCCAGATTTCTTTTGATTTGCTAAGTGATTGCTTACATTTGGCCTCAGTAGATTCTTCAGCTTGTATATATTTCTTCAGTTATTTTCAGTCCTTTTTTTTTTTTTTTTTTTT
>SJYQ01009433.1:113894-125099 GCA_006410935.1 Redunca redunca | reverse complement strand
ATATTGCATTTATAACATATCAGCTATATGAAGTTATGTGTGTTCAATTTGTATAACATAAGGCAAAAAAAACACAAAAATTGTAACTTTAAAAAATATTTTTAGACAGAGAATATATTAGTATTCTAGATTACAAAATAGCATTTACATAAAGGGAAGATAAACTATATTAGAAAATTAGTTTAACTAAAATCGATACAATGTATATCGGTTCAGTTCAGTTCAATTGCTGAGTCATGTGAGACTTTGACACCCCATGGACTGCAGCAAACCAGACTTCCCTGTCCATCACTAACTCCTGGAGCTTACTCAGACTCATGTCCATACAGTTGGTGATGCCATCCAACCATATAATCCTCTGTCATCTTCTTCTCCTCCTGCCTTCAATCTTTCCCAGCATCAGGGTCTTTTCCAGTGAGTGTGTTGTTCGCATCAGGTGACAAACGTATTGGAGTTTCAGCTTCAGCATCAGTCCATCCAATGAACACCCAGGACTGATCTCCTTTAGAATGTACTGGTTGGACCTCCTTGCAGTCCAAGGGACTCTCAAGAGTCTTCTCCAACACCACAGTTCAAAAGCATCAATTCTTCAGCATTCAGCCTTCTTCACAGTCCAACTCTCACATCCATACATGACTACCGGAAAAACCATAGCTTTAACTAGATGGACTTTTGTTGGCAAAGTAATGTCCCTGGTTTTTAATATGCTCTCTAGGTTGGTCATAGCTTTTCTTCCAAGGAGGAAGCATCCTTTAATTTTATGGCTGCAACCATCATCTGCAGTGATTTTGGAGCCCCCCAAAATAAAGTCACTGTTTCCATTGTTTCCCCATCTATTTTCCATGAAGTGATAGTATCAGATGCCATGATCTTAGTTTTTTGAATGTTGAGTTTTAAGCCAACTTTTTCACTCTCCTCTTTCACTTTCATCAAGTGGCTTTTTAGTTCTTCGCTTTCTGCTATAAGGGTGGTGTCATCTGCATAGCTGAGGTTAATGATATTTCTCCTGGCAATCTTGATTCCAGCTTGTGCTTCATCCAGCCTGGCATTTTGCATGATGTACTCTGCATATAAGTTAAATAAGAAGGGTGAGAATATACAGCCTTGACATACTCCTTTCCCAATTTATAGATATACAAATATATTATGAATCTGGTGCTAAAAATTATTAAATAAATAAACAATGATTAAATTATCTCTTCACTAACTTTGGAAAAATTACTATTACTTATTCTAAAAGCCACTTCTAAATAAGCTATGGTAAATATAAATTAAATAAATGACTTCTTAAAGATAAGCTGAGATTCCATAAAGTGTTTTACAGCTAAAATGATTGGCTAAGAATTTTGTATTTTATGTACTAGTAAATCATTGAATTAGAAGTGAAGTAAAATAGTTCTATCACTATCAAATTCATATTTCATATATATGTATAAATTTAATGTGACTTGGCTTTGCAATTTAAAAATATTAAACACAGACGTCTAATGCATTTAGTGTAAGTTAAAAGATATAATTGAGGGTAGGAGAGTTTGAATTTCTATAAAGTATATTCTATACATACTGCCAGGGGAGTATGTATAGAATATTACAGAATGAGAGATTTTAATAGCAACATCAAGCTTTCAAACTTAGATGGATTTTTTTAAATTTTATTATTTTATAATTGATGTATAATTAGTGAATAATATCATATATTTCAGGTGCGCAGCAGGGTGGTTCACAATTTTTAAAGGTTATATTCTGATAACAGATTTTAGATTGGAACAGTGATATAAACAAAAGGGTATGAAATTCAGTAATGTATATGTTTAAGAGAATGGGTTTATCATCTTTATTACTATATCTCATTAGCTTGGAAAATAGAATGAGTAGCATTATATTTGAAGTAGAATGACCCTAACTGAAAACTGCATGCCAGGCACGCTCATGTAAGGTCTAACCTTGTAGAATGAAGAGATGATAGAAAACAGTCATGACAGTGTTGGTTTTCATGGTATAGTAGATGAGGAATAATACATAAGGTGTCACTGAGTGGAGGAGCAAGAGAAAGGAGTAGCAAAGGTACATTTTGTGTGAAAATAATGCTGCACAATTGAATGGAATGGGAGGGACTTGTTTGGATGCAATACTGTTATCAAGGGGAGAAGGGCACATTGTACACAAAGTTCAGGGAAATGACAGGACAGTAGGAGGATTTTAAGATTAGTTTATTGCTTGTATGAATATGTTAGGCATAGGACAAGATAGAAATTGGAAAAAGTCATTGCTGTTGCATAGTCATGTCCAACTCAGTGTGACCCCATGGACTATAGCATAGCAGGCTTCTGCTTCCCTGTCCTTCACTATCTCCCAGAGTTTGCCTAATCTCATGTCCATTCGGTCATTGATACCATCCAACCACCTCATCCTCTGTCACCTCTTGCCTTCAATCTTTTCTACCTTCAGAGTCTTTTTTTCCATTGAGTCAGCTCTTCATGTCACTTGGCCAAAGTATTGGAGCTTCAACTTTGGCTTCAGTCCTTCCAACAAATATTCAAGGTTGATTTCCTTTAGAGTTGACTGGTTTGATTTCCATGCTATCCAAGAGACTCTCAAGAGTCTCCTCCAGCAGCACAGTCCAAAAGCATCAGTTCTTTGATGCTCAGCCTTCTTTATGGTCCAACTCTCACATCTATACATGACTACTGAAAAAACCATAGCTTTGACTATATGGACCTTTGTCAGCAAAGTGATATATCTGCTTTTTAATATACTGTCTAGGTTTGTCTTAGGTATTCTTCCAAGTAGCAAGCATCTTTTAACTTTTTGGCAATAGTCACCATCTGCAAATTTGGAGCCCAAGAAAATGAAATCTGATGCTGTTTCCACTTTTTCCTCATCTCTTTGCCTTGAAGTGATAGGACCAGATGCCATGGTCTTCATTTTTTGAATGTTAAGTTTTAAGCCTGCTTTTTTTACTCTCCTCTTTTACCTTCATCTTGAGGCTCTTTGGTTCTTCTTCATTTTCTGCCACTAAAGTTGTATCATCTTCATATTTGAGATTTTTGATATTTCTCCTGGCAGTCTTGATTCCAGCTTGTGAATCATCCAGCCTGGCATTTTGTGTGATGTACCCTGCATATAAGTTAAATAAACAGAGTGACAATGTACAGCTTTGATGTACTCTTGCCCCAATTTTGAAACAGTCTGTTGTTCCATGTCTAGTTCTACCTGTTGCTTCTTTTCCTGCATACAGGTTTCTCATGAGGCAGGTAAGGTGGTTTGGTATTCCCGTCTCTTTAGAAATATTCCATAGTTCACTGTGCTCCATATAGTCAAAGGCATAATCAATAAAGATGCTGTAGTAGATTGTGTTTTTTTTTTTTAAATTTCTTTTTTTTTCTATGATCTAGGGTATGTTGACAATTTTGTCTCTGTTTCCTCTACCTTTTCTAAATCCAGCTTGTATATCTGGAATTTCTCAGTTCATGTACTGCTGAAGCCTAGCTTGAAGAATTTTGAGCATAATCTTGGTAGCATGTTAAATGAGTTCAATTGTATGGTTATTTGAACATTCTTTGGCATTGCCTTTCTTTGGGATTGGGATGAAAACTGACCTTTTCCTGTCCTGTGGCCACAGCTGAGTTTCCCATATTTGTTGGCATACTGAGTACAGCACTTTAACAGCATCATCTTTGAGGATTTGAAGTAGCTCAGCCGGAATTCCATCACCTCCACTAGCTTTGTTCCTAGTGATCTTTCCTGAGGCCCACTTGACTTCACACTCCACATTATCTGGCTCTTGGTGAGTGATCACACTATCGTGGTTATCTGGGTCATTAAGATAGTTTTTTATATTCTTCTGTATATTCTTGCTACCTCTTCTTTATATCTTCTGGTTCTGTTAGGTCCATACCATTTCTGTCCTTTATTGTGACCATCTTTGCATGAAATATTCCCTTTGTATCTTTACTTTTATTGAAGGGGTCTCTAGTGTTTCCCAACAGCCTACTGCTGGAGGAATTTTAATATTGGCTCACCAAATATTATAGCTAGCTACCACAACAAAACCCAACACAGTTCAATGATTAAAAATAGTCACTCAACCTTTGCCCTTGCCCACACTGGCAGCATGACAACTGTAACAACCTCAAAACAACAATAACAATAATNGTTCAATGATTAAAAATAGTCACTCAACCTTTGCCCTTGCCCACACTGGCAGCATGACAACTGTAACAACCTCAAAACAACAATAATAATAATTAAAAATGAAAACTCTGGGCATAAAAAATAATCTTGACTTACTATTTTGTATACCTGATGCTTCACATTCCTTTAGAAATTAGAAGACTCATAAAAGCAAGTCAAAAATCCAATATTGTCAACAGATAGAAATAAACAGAAAGTGGTTTTCCCTACTTTCTTCAATTTGAGCCTGAATTTTGCAATAGGGAGCTGATGATCTGAGCCACATATCATAAGGAAATGAAGCTTTTTGAAGACTCATCTTGATGAGGGGATGGCCTAGGGGAAGGGGAAACTTTCATGACTAAACCTAGTTGAGAAAACTTTCAAGGGAAGAAGTAAATGATGTAGTAAAAAAATTAGAAGAAAAGGAAAATTTAAATCATCTTATATCCCTTGTTCAGGAGATGGGGCATCTGACTAAAATGGCACAAACTGACTTTCTGTTCAAAGCTCAGTTTTATTATGTGATCTTTCCAGCTGTAGCTGCAGTATATACATAGAAACTTTTTCCTAAACTATGTAATGAAGCATTTTCAGAAAGACTTACTTTACCTTTCAAATTATTTAGTGAAGCGAATTGTAAAAGGCATTATTCTCAAGGAGTTATATCCATTCTACCATTACAAAACATAATTTCAATTATACAGAGTGAAGTAAGCCAGAAATAAAAACACCAATACAGTATACTAACGCATATATATGGAATTTAGAAAGATGGTAACGATGACCCTATATGCGAGATAGCAAAAGAGACACAGATGTTTATAGAACAGTCTTTTGGACTTCCTGGGAAAATGCAAGGGTGGAATGATTTGAGACAATAGCATTGAAACATGTATATTATCATATGTGAAATAGATCACCAGTCCAGGTTCGATGCATGAGGCAGGGTACTTAGGGCTGATGCAGTAGGATGACCCAAAGGGATGGGATGGGGGTTCAGAATGGGAGCACATGTACATGTATAGCTGATTCATGTCAATGTATGACAAAATCACTATAATATTGTAAAGTAATTAGCTTCCAACTAAAATAAATAAATTAAAAAAATAAAGTCAATCCATAGCAATTTTAAAGCATTTGAAATAGCACATCATAACAGAATCAAGTAAAAGGAATAAACTGTGTAGCAAACAACTCTAAGCTACACATTTGATTATCTCTCTAGGAATCCCAGTTGAGCTATTTCAAATCCTGAAAGATGATGCTGTGAAAGGGCTGCACTCAAGATGCCAACAAATTTGGAAAACTCAGCATTGGCCACAGGACTGGAAAGGGTCCGTTTTCATTCCAATCCCAAAGAAAGGCAATGCCAAAGAATGCTCAAACTATCACACAATTGCACTCATCTCACACGCTAGTAAAGTAATGCTCAAAATTCTCCAAGCCAGCCTTCAGTGATACATGAACCATGAAATTCCAGATGTTTAAGTCGCATTTAGAAAAGGCAGAGGAACCAGAGGAAAAATTTCCAACATCCGCTGGATCATGGAAAAAGCAAGAGAGTTCCAGAAAAACATCTATTTCTGCTTTATTGACTATGCCAAAGCCTTTGACTGTGTGGATCACAATAAACTGTGGAAAATTCTTCAAGAGACGGGAATACCAGACCACCTGACCTGCCTCTTGAGAAACATATATGCAGGTGAGGAAGCAACAGTTAGAACTGGACATGGAACAACAGACTGGTTCCAAAGAAAAGGAGTATGTCAAGGCTGTATATTGTCACCCTGCTTATTTAACTTATATGCAAAATAGATCATGAGAAATGCTGGGCTGGAAGAAGCACAAGCTGAAATCAAGATTATCAGGAGAAATATCAATAACCTCAGATATGCAGATGATACCACTCTTATGGCAGAAAGTGAAGAGGAACTAAAGAGCCTCTTGATGAAAGTGAAAGAGGAGAGTGACAGAGTTGGCTTAAAGCTCAACATTCAGAAAACGAAGATCATGGCATCTGGTCCCATCACTTCATGGGAAACAGATGGAGAAACAGTGGAAACAGTGTCAGATGTTATTTTCTTGGGTTCCAAAAACACTCAGATGGTGATTGCAACCATGAAATTAAAAGATGCTTCCTCCTTGGAAGAAAAGTTCTGACCAACCTAGATAGCATATTCAAAAGCAGAGACATTGCTTTGCCAACAAAGGTCCATTTAGTCAAGGCTATGGTTTTTCCAGTAGTCATGTATGGATGTGAGAGTTGGACTGTGAAGAAGGCTGAGCGCCGAAAAATTTATGCTTTAGAACTGTGGTGTTGGAGAAGACTCTTGAGAGTCCCTTGGACTGCAAGGAGGTCCAACCAGTCCATTCTAAAGGAGATCAGTCCTGGGTGTTAATTGGAGGGACTGATACTAAAGCAGAAACTCCAATACTTTGGCCACCTCATGTGAAGCGTGGACTCATTGGAAAAGACCCTGATGCTGGGAGGGATTGGGGGCAGGAGGAGAAGGGGATGACCAAGGATGAAATGGATGGATGGCATCACCAACTCAATGGACATGATTTTGAGTGAACTCCGGGAGTTGGTGTTGGACAGGGAGCCCTGGCATGCTGCAATTCATGGAGTCACAAAGAGTTGGACACGACTGAGTGAGTGAGCTGAACTGAAGACACTGCTGACACTAGGTGTAGGTTTTCACATTAGGTAGTCCTCTGTTCCTCTTTCCTATTCTTTTAGACAGAAAAAAAAGTATTTTTTTTTCTTTTCCTTCCTTTGTGTCTGTCTTCCCATTTTTTATCTCTTCCTTTCTTCCTTCATTCACCTCATCCTTTGTTTCTCCCTTCTTCCCTCTGTTTCTTCCTTCTTTCCTTTCTTGATTATTCCTTTCTTTTCTCTCTCTTTTCCTCCCCCTCTTTCTCCTTGTTTTTTTCCTTGCCTGTATAATTTTGCACCTTTACAGCTTCAGGGTTCTTCTCCAATGGCTCAGAGGCAAGAGATACAGATCCAATCCCAGGGTCGGGAAGATGACTTGGAGGAAGAAATGCCAGCCCACCCTGGTATTCTTGCCAGACCATCCCAAGAAAAGGGGAGCCTGTTAGACGGACTACAGTCCATAGGGTTGCAAAGGTTTAGAGCAATTGAGCAACTGAGCGCATCAGTACTTGCAGGCCTCTCTGGCACTCAGTTTTAATGTAGGAGATTAAAACAAACAAACAAACAACAACAACAACAACAACAACAAAAAACAAAGAAGCAAACAGAAAACCTGGAGAAGGAAATGGCAATCCACTCCAGTACTATTGCCTAGAAAATCCCATGGACAGAGGAGCCTGGTAGGCTACAGCCCATGGGTCGCAAGGAGTCGGACACAACTGAGCGACTTTACCTTACCTTAAACAGAAAACCACAGAACTTGTCACAGTTTTGTTCTTTGAGTCCTTTCCAGTCCCACATCTTCTTTCCACCTTCTAGATCCTTTCTATTTTTCCACTTTCTACAATTACTGAATTACTCCCAGAGTGCTTACTCGTATTTAGAGTAGAAGGACAGGGAAAAGTGAGTCTGTGCCCTCTTGTCCCCAAACTGAAAGTGCACCTTATCTTTTTATTTGAAGAAATCACTATGAATCATGAGTAGAGTTTCAAACACTCATTCTGCATCTACCCAGAATGTTATTAGTATATTAACAATTGATTCACTTATTAATTATTAAGTAAAATGTTGAGAATAAATGTTAAGTTGTTTATGTTACCCTTATCTTCACAGTCCTCTCGTTTTCTCCCTGGAGACAATCACTGTGATAAATTACACACAGAGCTAGTTATTTCATACTTCTATTATAAACGTCTGCATTCACATGCATTGCTATTGTCTGAAGATTTAAGAATAATGGCATTCTACTATGTGATATGTAATATCAGTCTTCCATCTGGTCCTCAGTCTTCTAAGGTACTACACATGGAATTACAAAAGCTATTGAGGCAATCTGTATCTTCTCAAATAATATCAGAGCCTAACCACTCACACTAATTCTTCTTACTCTGATCTTTCCCCTGAGTACAGAATGTTAGGGTTGGAGATTAGACCAAGAAAATGCATTCAGAGTGCATCTCCCTACCTTGATGCTCTTTGACTCTTCCACCTTTGCAGTTTTCTGTTATAATCTGTAATGGAATGAGCTGCTAATATACTCGGATGGTCAGTCACGTCCCGCTCATTGGAACCCTGTGAACTTTATAGGCCTCCAGCCTCCTCTGTCCATGGAATTTCCAAGGCAAGAGTATTGGAGTGGGTTGCCATTTCTTCCTCCAGGGTATCTTCCCAACACAGGGGTCAGACCTGCATCTCTCTTGTCTCCTGTATCAGCAGGTGGATTCTTTATGACTAATGCTTCCTGGGAAGCCCCGTAGATAGATGGTGGTATTAGATTGGTGCAAAAGTATTTACAGTTTTTGCATAGTTGAAACATGCCATTTGATATGAGAATGCATTTTTAAATAAATGTGGCTATGTTATACTTCATTTTAATGCACATATCTTGCTTTACTTTTTTTTTGATAATGACATTACTTGTTTATTTTATAATTTAATTTAGACTAAGGAAATAATGTGAGACAAAAAAAGCAAATTTGAGCAATTTCTTGGTCGAGTTCAAAATGGGTCAGAAAGCAGCAGAGACAACCTAATGATAAATTCGTTCCATTATAGTGAAACAAAAGATAGAGAGAAAAATCCTGCCGTAATATTTGGAGTCTATCTGTATAGTGTAAATAGCTCATGTTTAAGGGAGTGATAATTTTTGGAGTTCCAGTTTATAGCTTTAAAGATTTAACTTAAAAAAAAAAAAAATCTGTTTTCAGGCACTTGTCTGATGAAAGCAGTGGTAAGAAGTGCAAAGTTCAGTTTTGAAACTTCAGAGTTCTAATGAAGACTTTAAAATGACTTGCATTAAAATTAGAGCCGTCATGTCTTCGAATTCCACTGAGAGATCTTGTCTCATTTTAAATGTCATGACGACAAAAATTCCTCACCCCTGCATCCCCATCCCCATCCTCCACAAAGACTTTGTAAAGAAATTTCCTGTGAGTTCTTTAGCTATTCTGACTTGTAACAGGGGAGATATATTTAGTCATTATCTAAGCATTCGAGTTAAATAGCAAACTCATTGCAGCTGAAGAATACATCTTTTGTTCTTTCAGCAAAATGTCCCTTGGCAGCTGTCTGTTGGCACTAAAAAGGGCAGCAGGCTTAGAGCCATGATTGCCAAGAAAAAGAGTTTTCTAACAAGACATCATCTTTGTCTCTATACAGAAATCAGTGCCTTTTTCCTAGGGTTAGTCTTTTTATTAAATTCTATGTATGTAGAAAGTAACTGTTTTCTTAGGCAGAGTACTCTTATTATCTGAGGTTATTTCTGGTGTAAACTCTGAAGTTCACTTGGGAGGGGAAATCTTTTAAAATGTGTTGTTCTGCTTTCCTTTCAGTAGGCTTTGTCTTAAAGCTTTTATTAGTTAACTTTAAAATGTATCAGAAAACCATTCTTGCTCAGCCAGTGGAGAGGGGTATGTATGAAGCACATTTGTGCACAGTTTACAGCACTGTGCATGTCTAAGTCTGACAAGCACATCAAAGGAAATACCAGTGTTAATGTGACATTTTGACTTTGTGAGCTCGAAGGTCACTTGAGTAATTAGTGCTAGATAAACCCAGAGGACATGTTGAGCTAGTGTGATCTTTTCAGTAATACCCCCTGTGACTAACAAGTACCAAAGTTGAAGGAACTTATTTATGAATTATGAAAATCTCACTGTACCTCCATATTATTTAAATTTCAGCACTCTTTGGGAGAAGGGGTTTTGCCTAATGTGATAAATAATACTAAAATTTTACGAAGAGAATTATGTGTATTGGGATATCATTTAAAGGTAGCTACAAATATTATTTATGGTGTGGTTAGCACTTGTGCCCTCCAAAATCAACTTCAATAATGATTTTTAGTTTAAAATATTTTTATCTGAAATTCTGTTTTTGATTTTTAATTCTTTTGCCTTCATGAAGAGTCTGAATAGAATTGGGATATTATATTATTCTAGGTAATCAGCAAATATTTACCCTTTTCTTAAACTAATTGAGCTTAATTACACAACTTACTCTTCTTTTGTATCAATGCTTTAGATATGTTTATAAGAATTTCTAGATTACTTTTTTAGGTACATGAACAATGAGATAACATAAAATGATTAGACTAGAATAACAGTAATAATGAAAAGAACAATACAGGATATTTACTTTGAAGAGACTGTCAATTCTGTGACTCTTGAAATGAAAGGAATACATAGATGCTCACCACTTTTGGATCATAGCGATAGCCACTGTATAAAAATAGGAAATTAAGAAAACTTTTGCAACATTATAAAAGGTATTTATGAGAAACTCCTAGATAATATAATACATAATGGTAAAAGACTGAAAGCTTTTTCCCAGAGATCAGGACCAAGATGATGCCTGCTTTTTACCCATTCTGTTCAACAGTATATTAGAAGTCCTAGCAGAACAATGAGACATGAAAAATAATTAAAAGACCTTAATACTGGAAAGAAAGAGGTGAAACTTTTTCACAAAACACACACACACACACATAAACACTTACACACAGAAGCACATATGCACGCACTATAGGACCATGAAATGAATGTTGCAGTGTTGCAGGTTACAAGATCAGCATTGGTGGAGGAAATGGAAACCCATTCCAGTATTCTTTCCTGGAGAATTCCATGGATAGAGGAGCCTGATGGGCTACAGTACATGGGGTTGCCAAGAGTCAGACACAACTGAGCAACTGAACACATACACACAGGATCAATATACAGTCAGAGGCTGCATTCTATGCACTAGCAATGAACAAACTGAAAAAGAAATTTAAAAAAATTCACTTACCGTAACATAATTAAATTTTAAATAGTTCATTTAGTCATAAATGAACTTGATTACTGTAATGAAATAACACTTCATACACACTAGAATGG
>SJYQ01009433.1:95142-113869 GCA_006410935.1 Redunca redunca | reverse complement strand
GCAAGGGATCCCAAATAGCTAAAACATTCTTGAATAACAAGCAAAATTGGAGGACTCATAATTCTTTGTTTCAAAAATTATTGCAAACATACAGGTATCAGAATAGTACGTTAATAGTATTCTTGCCTGGAGAATCCCAGGGACGGGGGAGCCCAGTAGGCTCTGTCTATGGGGTCGCACAGAGTCAGACATGACTGAAGCGACTTAGCAGTAGCAGCAGTAGCAGTATAAGAATAAACATACATATCAAAGGAATGTAATTGACAATCCTGAAATAAACCTATACATCTATGGCCAACAGATTTTTGACCAAAATGCCCACACCATTCAATTGGGAAAAAATATTCTCAACAAATGGTGTAGGGGCAACTGGTTATCCACATGTAAAAGGATGAAGCTGACAGTCTACCTCAGATCAAAAATAAATGTTAGTTAAAATTGATCAAGACATAAGCTTATAACCTAAAATTCTCAAATACTTAGGGAAAAAAACAGTAAATCATGATCTTGAATTTGGATATGGCTTATTTGATTTGACACCAAAAGTGAAGGCAACAAAAGAAATTTTTATCTTAATCAAATTTAAAAAGTTTATATATCAAAGGGAATTATCAAATATCCAAAAAATGCAACCTACAAAATGAGAAAAAATATTTATAAAATGTATATGAGTGTGAAATATGTAAAGAATGATTACAACTCAAAAACAAGAACAAAACTAAGCAATTTTAAAAAATAGGTCAAGGGGATTAAATAGATGTTTTTAAAGAATATACATACACACACACACACACAAATGACCAACAAACCCATTAAAACATATGCAGTGCAATTAGTCATAAATGAACTTCTACAGCCATAATGAAATAACACTTCATACACAATAGAATAGCTATAATGCAAAATAGGGAAAATAACAGGTGTGGATGAGTATATGAAAAAGTTAGACCTCTTATATTTAGTTAGGGGTGGATGTAAAATGGTACAGCCACTGTATAAAACTTGCAATACTTCGAAAAGTTAAGCACAGAATTATATTATCCTGCCAACTGCACTGCTAAGTATATACCCCAACGAATTTAAAAGACGACAAACTCAAGTATGTTTAGTTCAGTTCAGTCACTCAGTCATGTCCGACTCTTTGCGACCCCATGAATAGCACCACGCCAGGCCTCCCTGTCCATCACCAACTCCCGGAGTTCACTCAGACTCACATCCATTGAGTCTGTGATGCCATCCAGCCATCTCGTCCTCCATTGTCCCCTTCTCCTCCTGCCCCCAATCTCTCCCAGCATCACAGTCTTTTCCAATGAGTCAACTCTTCGCATGAGGTGGCCAAAGTACTGGAGTTTCAGCTTCAGCATCAGTCCTTCCAAAGACATCCCAGGGCTGATCTCCTTCAGAATGGACTGGTTGGATCTTCTTGCAGTCCAAGGGACTCTCAAGAGTCTTCTCCAACACCACAGTTCAAAAGCATCAATTCTTCGGCACTCAGCCTTCTTCACAATCCAACTCTCATGTCCATATATGACCACTGGAAAAACCATAGCCTTGACTAGATGGACCTTAGTCGGCAAAGTAATGTCTCTGCTTTTGAATATGCTATCTAGGTTGGTCATAACTTTTCTTCCAAGGAGTAAGGATCTTTTAATTTCATGGCTGCAATCACCATCTGCAGTGATTTTGGAGTCCCCCCGCCAAAATAAAGTCTGACACTGTTTCCACTGTTTTCCCAACTATTTCCCATGAAGTGATGGGACTGGATGCCATGATCTTCATTTTCTGATTGTTGAGCTTTAAGCCAACTTTTTTACTCTCCTCTTTACGTATAGAAGCACTATAACAGTAACCAAAATAACACCAGCCTTATTATCCATCAGCTGATGAAAAGGTGAACAAATGTAGTATATCCATTTGATAGAATATTATTTAGCAGTAAAAAGGAATGGAATATTAGTACACATTAGAGGTAAGTACCTTGAAAACATGATGCTAAATGAAAGAAGCCAGACCCCCCAAGTCCATTCATATAATTCAAATTCATTGTATAAATTCAAAATAGGCAAATATTTAGAGGCAGAAATCCAATTTTCTGTTTGTCAAGGGATCGAGGGGAGAGGAGACCATAGAGTGAATTCTTAATGGATATGGGATTTGTTTTAGGGTGATGAAATACTCTAGAACTAGATAGTGATAGCTGCATAACATTGTGATGTTCTAAAAACTACTGAATCATACAACTTTCAAATTGTTAAGATGGTGAATTTTGTGTATTCTTCCCTGATGACTCAGACAGTTAAGTGTCTGCCTACAATGCGGGAAACCTGGGTTCGATCCCTGGGTTGGGAAGATCCTCTGGAGAAGGAAATGGAAACCCACTCCAGTACTCTTGCCTGGAAAATCCCATGGGAGGAGCCTGGTAGGCTACAGTCCATGGGGTCTCAAAGAGTCAGACACAACTGAGCGACTGTACTTACTTACTTTATCTCAGAAGGGTGTATATGAGTAAAATGATTTTTGGTAAAAGTCTTGTGATATTTATATCTTCCATTATATTTACTTTTGATGACTTAGGAGAACCTATGCACAAGCTGTGTTAATCCAGTACTCCACCATAATGGAGCTCATGAAGAAATAGAAATAGCTCTGTTCCATCAGAGCTTCAGAGTAGAGCATAGCAGTTCACAGCATGGAATTTGAGTCCACATCTCTTCAACCTTCAGCACACTGTGTTGGAGTGCTGCACCTGCCGTGTTGAAGCTGTTCAACTTCAGGCTAGATAGGAATCTCTTAATGCCTAGGCACTCAAACTATTCAGTGAGTCTGTGTTTTATAAAATTATGGTAAAGTATTCATCAATATAAATAAAATCTTAGAATAGTTTTTGGCCTATGGTAAGTCTATAGAGTTAAGTCTCAGTTTTAATGTCCTGAAAGAGCTCATCATGATTTATCTATTATTACACTAGAAAAGATGAAATTTGCATCAACACAAAGTGATTCATTCTAAACTCCACCTGGTTTGCATACTGAACTTTCTGCATTTCTGCTTTTATTAATGTTCCTTTACTTCTGTTAGTAACTACTTCACTTTTTATTTTTTGGTTTCACACTAAAATTATCAAGTGATACAAATATATCTATGTTTAAATTATCATGGCCCAAGATTCTAAAGCATATTTGTCTCTCCTTATCCTTTTTCCTCTTAAATCACCCTGTGCACACATCTCCCCTACATATGTGTGCAGAATTGCAGGAACAAACTCAAACAGTCAGAGCCTTTCCTCCTTGAGTGTACTTTCTGGAGTAGGGCATTGCAGCATTTTTTTGTACTTCTTCTCAGCCCAGACCATGAGATTCTCTGTTCGGTTATCTTAACTTACTCTCTAAAGCTATCTGTAAATTTATGGAAGTGTAAAATTTTCTCTATTCATAACTTTAAAATAAAAGTAAAAAACACATGATCCTGAAAAAGAAGACCATTGGAAAGGCGGATTCACTGGCAGTCATGAGTCCAGGTGTCGTGTTCTCTGTTGAATGTGACAGGACTAGTATTAGTAGCCACTCATGAATTAGTACCCCTGATACTAGAATTAATATTCTGCTTTAGTTTGGATTCTCTGTTTTATCCATTTTGCTGGACTTTCTAAGTAAGCCAAGCTGTTACTGTTATTCGTTGGTTCTCCCAGTTATCTAATCCTATTTCCCTCCCTGCAAATTTTATATTTATAAAAAAACTTAAGAGTATACATGCTTAAAGAATTTTAGACTTTCTAAGATTACACATGAATGACCAACATTATAGTTTTATCTATATTCTCTCATCTACTGAAGTGAAATCCATACTGCCATTATTATTTCCAAATTTGTACTGCTCACCACATGACAGTCCAGTAAATCAAGAAATGAATTTTGAGGACCACAAATAGTTACTTTATTCTCAGCAGACAGAGAAGATGCTGGACTAGTGTCTCAAACAAAGCCATTTTCTATAAGTTAGAATTCAGGCTGATTTTATGCTAAAAGAGGAGAGGGTAAAGTCCTGTTCCAGCCAGTTTCTGGAGGAGATGTCTTAATTTCTTCCTGCCTGCAGCCATTCACAGGTGGGCCTGATTAGGATGTTTCCTGTGAGCCAAATAAAAGTATCTTCATATAATGCTCATTATCTGAGAGACAGGGTTCCCAAAGATGGGTTATTATGTATAATTTACTTATATATAGGCAGCATCATTAGTGATTAACTTGTGAAGTTTCCTCTATATTACAGTTCTAGCTTTAACTGGAGAAGGCAATGGCACCTTACTCCAGTACTCTTGCCTGGAAAATCCCATGGATGGAGGAGCCTGGTAGGCTGCAGTTCATGGGGTCACTAAGACACGACTGAGCAACTTCCCTTTCACTTTTTTTTCCCACTTTTATTTTTTTCTCTCTCTTTTTTTGATTTATTTAAATTTTATTTTTTTACTTTACAATACTGTATTGGTTTTGCCATACATTGACATGAATCCACCACAGGTGTACATGAATTCCCAACCCTGAACCCCCCTCCCACCACCCTCCCCATATCATCTCTCTGGGTCATCCCAGTGCATCAGCCCCAAGCATCCTGTATCCTGTATCTAACCTAGACTAGCAATTCATTTCTTACATGATAGTATACATGTTTCAATGCCATTCTCCCAAATCATCCCACCCCCTCCCTCTCCCATAGAGTCCAAAAGTCTGCCCTTTCACTTTTCACTTGCACGCATTGGAGAAGGAAATCACAACCCACTCCAGTGTTCTTGCCTGGAGAATCCCAGGGACAGGGAAGCCTGGTGGGCTACCATCTATGGGGTCACACAGAGTTGGACACAACTGAAGCAACTTAGCAGCAGCAGCAGCAGCTTTAACTACCAATAATTTACCTGAATTAAGAACACATCATGAATGATATTAATTTTCCTAGAAATTATTTCCAGAATCATCCTTATCAAAATATTCTCTGTAACTTTTGTATTATGAAAATGTTTGAGCTTGTGGAAGACTTCACCAGCTACCTTCTATCATAGGTATTTGTATCTCATCATGCTTATGGTAGTTTGGTAATATTTTCTAGGTAGTCTGTCTAGAAATATGAACATTTCTGATAGTTATTTAAGTATGTTAATTACCCAAGTGAATTGATGTGTATTTAAATTTCAGGCAATAAGGAAAATCTTTTTTTTTTTACTTTGTAATATTGTATTGGTTTTGCCATACATCAACATGAATCTGCCACAGGTATACACGTGTTCCCTATCCTGAACCCCCGTTCTTCCTCCCTCCCCGTACCATCCCTCTGGGTCGTCTCAGTGCACGAGCCCTGTACAGAATAAAAAGTCACATATATGTAAGATTATTCCTGGTATTTTTTACTTTAATAGAAAATGAGTGATTTATTTACTAGATACTATAAATATTTACTCTTGAACTAAGAAAAAGTAAGCACACTGAGTGGGTCAACAACATTTTCTTTTGTAAACAACGTGACAAAGGATTGACCATGTGCTTCTGTGCTTAGTGTGCTATTTAGCATGACTCTAACTGTTCTCTTAGGCAGCTTTCTTGCCAATTCACAGTCACTCTGAGCCAGTTGTGAAAATTAGAAGATCTTATTCTTCATGCTGAGAAACAGAAGAAATGTTGAGCTCTTACTTTTGTGGTTACATTTCTTTATTTCTCTATTTTTTTTTCTATTTCTAAATTTTATGAAATCTCATTTAATTAGATAAGTGATATTTGAATGTACTTTTTATATAAAATAGTATAGATATATCTGTGTTTTTGCATTGTATGCATAAATAAATATATACATATGTATGCATGTAATATGTATATTATATGCCATGAATAAAATACATCGACAAGAACTTTTAGTTAGAGCTAAACCAAAAGTTCTTGTCACTGTATTTTATCCATAGCATAGAACGTAGACAGATGATTTTTCAATAAAGAAACTACCACAGAAACGATCATGGTACTAATGAATATGAAAACATTTAGGACAAAGAGTGTATTCTCAAATTAGCATGTATATGTTGCATTCTACAATTTGTGTTCTCTATATCATTGCACATTCCTTTTTGAGAAATTGTGTTTAGAGATGATGAAATTGATTTCCAGGTGCTATCAACATGAGTTTGTTTCTGTTGACAGTAAATCGATAACTCCTTCTAACATGACTCTTATAGTAGTAAGAATCCTCACATTTAATCCACTTTCTCAGTGACAGATAGCACTGTCCTGAATACTTTGAAAGTGGTACTCAGACTAAATATTGTTCTGGTGAGCAATATTTCCTTGGCTCAAAGGTGAATGACCACTTATGTGAAGAAGAAAGCAGTTGCCATTTTGGAAGAAACACAAGGGCACCAGACATGCACACCAAAGTAGAGGAAAGGGAACTGATGTGTTTGATTGTAATCAATGGAGAAAATTCAGGTGATAGCTCAGAATATGAATAATTTTATTAGCAGATGAGAATCAATAACTAAGGGTCATCACGTGCATACTCTCTCAAGGCCTCTTAAACCATTTGAGTTGGTTTATATTTTGAAAACCTAGCTCTCAAAGTAGAGATTATTACCTCAAACTATAGATGAAAAATTGAGATGTTCATTAAGATCTCATACCCTAAAAAATAACAGAATAATAAATTTGAGGTCTATCTGACAATAAAACCTTTGACTTTCAAATATACTGTCAACTTCCATAGTTGAGATAAATTATTAATATAGTATAACAAACTAATTATTTGTTGCTCACAATTAATTATTTACAATTCATATGAAAACATTCTGTAAGGTATAGCACTTATTTTTATGTACGTTGTTATTACTGTTTTTGCAGAAATAATTTGATATATTTTTGTAAGGCAATAGGATTTATTTAATTGTTTTTGACTCTCAAATTTCACAGAATAAAAGATTCTTGTTAACTTCACTATGTGTCAGAGTCTAGTCTTTGCAATGTGAATATTCTTTAACAAATTCTTTCTTGACTATTTCATTCTTATTTTCACTTAGCTTCTGACACTTCAACTCTAATATCTCTACAATGTATTACTGGAAATTTTGTATAGTTAAAGAATAGAATCTCATGAAAATACGTGAGAGGTCGAGGAAGTTTATCTTCGTACTGGGAGTCTGAGAATTGATTTTAGCTTATTTTTATCTCTAGAGCTTAGTTTTCCAGTAATATCCTTAATATCTGGTTCTTTTTGCCTTTAAAGTTTGATTATAATTTAAATGTAGTAGAAGAATTCATTGTGGCAAAGGCCATGCTGATTCGGAAATTCTGTTTTATTGACGTTGACCACACATGGCAGTTTCTAAGAAGTCAACCCAAGGACGGCTCATAGTATTAGTAATAAACTTTTGTAAAAATCTGGGGATTTTAAGCACTGCCCACATTAAAATACCCTCTATCTTAGTATCTTTTATCAAATAGCAACCTATGTTCTACAATGAGGAGATCTAGTCTTTAAAATGGCTGTTGCATGATGTCACACATGTTCAATCATTCCACGATTTTTTGTAGTAAGGATGATGGAATCTAAGGTGATGGAGTCTGTATATTAATTCTGTATCTGTCATCACTTCTCTAGCTAATCATTGGGTATAATTTTCTGAACACTGCTATTAATGCTGTTCTTCTACTGAATTTCTGAACAACCCAAATGACTTCTCATTTACAAATGAGGATCTCTCCTATACAATCTTTTTTTTTTATCATCTTGTATAATAGTAAATTCTGACCACAATGCCAAATGTAAAAAGACCAAATGCTTGTCAGAAATCATTCTTGTTATACATTCTACAGTTAAGCAATATCAACTATTCCAAGTTTGAGTGGGACTAATTGTGGGCCCCCAAAGACATAGTAGTGACAGGAATGAATCCTAGAGGGAGCTTTAACAAGCTACATATTCACTGGATGAAGCATAAGCTGGAATGAAGATTTCTGGGAGAAGTATCAAAAACCTCAGATATGCAGATGATACCACCCTAATGGCAGAAAGCAAGGAAGAACTAACAAATGATGAAGGTGAAAGAGGAAAGCAAAAATGCTAGCTTAAAACTCAACTTTCAAAGAACTAAGATCATGGCATCCAGTCCCATCATTTCACAGCAAATACATGGGAAAAAATGGAAACAGTGGCAAATTTTGTTTTCTTGGGCTCCAAAACCATTTTGGATGGTGATTCCAGCCATGAAATTAAACTATGGGTGCTTCTTGGAAGTAAAGCTATGACAAAACTAGACAGCATATTAAAAAGCAGAGACATCATTTTGCCGACAAAGGTCTGTATGGTCAAAGCTATATGTTTTCTAGTAGTCATGTACAGATGTAAGAGTTGGACCTTAAAAAAGGCTAACCACTTAATGAATTAATGGTTTCAAATTGTGGTGCTGGAGAAGACTCTTGAGAGATCCTTGGACAGCAAGACTATCAAACCAGTCAATCCTAAAGAAAATCAACACTGAATATTCATTGGAAGGACTGATGTTGAAGCTCCAGTTTTTGGACACCTGATGTGAAGAGCCAACTCATTGGAAAACACCCTGATGCTGGGAAAGATTGAGGGCAGGAGGGAAAGAGGGTGACAGAGAATGAGATGATTGAATGGAATCACTGACTCAATGGATATGAGTTTGAGCAAACTCAATGTAGATAGTGAAGGACAGGGAATCCCGCCATTCTACAGTCCATGGGGTCACAAAAAGTTGGACATGACTTTGTGACTGAACATCAAATATGCGCAAGGAGTCTATGGAAACAAACATTCAAGGTATATGTCTTTATAATACTGCTTCTCTAACTTCAATGTACATTAAATAAATCACTTATTAAAGAAATTTAATAAATTACTTATTTTATAAATAAATTTATTAAATTACCCCAGGCTTATGGTAAAATACAGGCTTCATCATTTGGTAGATCTGAGATGAGGCTCAAAATTGTACATTCTGAACAACAACAAATTTCTATTTGTATTTAATAATACATATTATGATTTAATAATCTTACTTAAAATTAGTACTTTGTTTTTCATTTCCTTTGTGAAGAATAGTATAAGGAAGTGGGTACTTTATAGAACAAGACAGTATCATGTAACAGGAAAGCAGTGTAGCAGTTAATTGAGAACACAGATTCTGGAGTCTGATTATCTTGGTTTTAATCCTGGGTCCTTAATTACTGGCAAGGTGACCTTTTAGAAGTAATATAGTCTATTAAAATCCCAAATTCTTCATGTATAATGTGAATATTTTAAAAAATCCTCTAGTAGGTTAGAGTTAAATTAAATGAAAAAAGTGAAATTATTTGTCGCTCAGTTGTGTCCAACTCTGCAGTTCTGTGGACTGTAGCCCACCAGGCTCCTCTGTCCATGGGATTCTCCAGACAAGAATACTGGAGTGGGTAGCCATGTCCTTCTGCAGGGGATATTCCCAACCCAGGGACTGGAACAACAGACTGGTTCCAAATAGGAAAAGGAGTCCGTCAAGGCTGTTTATTGTCACCCTGCTTATTTAACTTCTATGCAGAATACATCATGAGAAATGCTGGACTGGAAGAAACACAAGCTGGAATCAAGATTGCCCGGAGAAATATCTATAACATCAGATATGCAGATGACACACCCTTATGGCAGAAAGTGAAGAGGACCTAAAAAGCCTCTTGATGAAATTGAAAGTGGAGAGTGAAAAAGTTGGCTTAAAGCTCAACATTCAGAAAACGAAGATCATGGCATCTGGTCCCATCACTTCATGAGAAATAGATGGGGAAACAGTAGAAACATGTCAGACTTTATTTTTTTGGGCTCCAAAATCACTGCAGATGGTGATTGCAGCCATGAAATTAAAAGATGCTTACTCCTTGGAAGAAAAGTTATGACCAACCTAGATAGCATATTCAAAAGCAGAGACATTACTTTGCCAACTAAGGTCCATCTAGTCAAGGCTATGGTTTTTCCTGTGGTCATGTATGGATGTGACAGTTGAACTGTGAAGAAGTCTGAGCACTGAAGAACTGATGCTTTTGAACTGTGGTGTTGGAGAAGACTGTTGAGAGTCCCTTGGACTGCAAGGAGATCCAACCAGTCCATTCTGAAGGGGATCAGCCCCGGGATGTCTTTGGAAGGAATGATGCTAAAGCTGAAACTCCAGTACTTTGGCCACCTCATGCGAAGACTCATTGGAAAATACTGTGATGCTGGGAGAGATTGGGGGCAGGAGGAGAAGGGGATGACCAAGGATGAGATCACTGGATGGCATCACTGACTCAATGGACATGACTCTGAGTGAACTCCGGGAGATGGTGATGGACAGGGAGACCAGGCATGCTGCAGTTCATGGGGTCACAAAGAGTCAGACAAGACTGAGTGACTGAACTGAACTGAACTGAGGGATTGGACCCAGGTCTTTTGCATTGTAGGCATATTCTTTACCATCTGAGCCACAAACACTACATGTAAAATATTTGAGAGTGCCTGGCCAGTAGCACATAGTGCATAACAGCTATCTTTTTTGTACACTTGGAATGTTAATGCTTTTCTATTTTCAAAAGTTTTAATTATATTCAAAGACAACAAAGTTCAGGTTATTAAGTAAATTAAATACTAATAATTCTTCACGAAACCTATAGAATCACTATTTCTGTTTATTAAACCAAGGATTATTTCTAGAATCTTTTCCAAAGGCAAAACTATGGTAGAACCTTATTTAAAATGCTGTAATATAAGGCTCAGTCCTCAAAAATAGGTGTCAAGATTTAGTAGAAGTTAAAGACAGATACTTTTTAAAAGTGTTGCAAGCTGCAGTGTTATATCTTATACTTTTACATATGCCTGCACATTTAATTTATTCAATTAAGACACCTAGGTGCATTTGAATTTACATTGGGCTATGGTTATACTCTCCCTCCGGTCGTCGCCCCAAGCCTTTGACTGTGTGGATCATAATAAACTGTGGAAAATTCTGAAAAAGATGGGTATACCAGACCACCTGACCTGCCTCCTGAGAAATCTGTATGCAGGTCAGGAAGCAACAGTTAGAAGTGGACATGGAACAACAGACTGGTTTCAAATAGGAAAAGGAGTACATCAAGGCTGTATATTGTCACCCTGCTAATTTAACTTATATGCAGAGTACATCATAAGAAATGCTGGACTGGAAGAAACACAAGCTGCAGTCAAGATTGCCATATCTATAACCTCAGATATGCAGATGACACCACCCTTATGGCAGAAAGTGAAGAGGAACTAAAAAGCCTCTTGATGAAATTGAAAGTGGAGAGTGAAAAAGTTGGCTTAAAGCTCAACATTCAGAAAACAAAGTTCATGGCATCTGGTCCCATCACTTCATGGGAAATAGATGGTGAAACAGTGGAAACAGTGTCAGACTTTATTTTTAGGGGGCTCCAAAATCACTGCAGATGGTGATTGCAGCCATGAAATTAAAAGACACTTACTCCTTGGAAGAAAAGTAATGACCAACCTAGATAGCATATTCAAAAGCAGAGACATTACTTTGCCTACCAAGTTCCATCTAGTCATGGCTATGGTTTTTCCTGTGGTCATGTATGGATGTGAGAGTTGAACTGTGAAGAAGGATGAGCACCGAAGAATTGATGCTTTTGAACTGTGGTGTTGGAGAAGACTCTTGAGAGTCCCTTGGACTGCAAGGAGATCCAACCAGTCCATTCTGAAGGGGATCAGCCCCGGGATGTCTTTGGAAGGAATGATGCTAAAGCTGAAACTCCAGTACTTTGGCCACCTCCTGCGAAGAGTTGACTCACTGGAAAAGACTGTGATGATGGGAGAGATTGGGGGCAGGAGGAGAAGGGGATGGCTGAGGAAGAGATCACTGGATGGCATCACTGACTCGATGGGCGTGACTCTGAGTGAACTCCGGGAGTTGGTGACGGACAGGGAGGCCTGGCATGCTGCGATTCATGGGGTCACAAAGAGTCGGACACGACTGAGTGACTGAACTGAACTGAAGTGATGGTTTTACTCTTCCATTTAAAAACTAATTGGATAGGGTCACTATGATATAATCGTAAGACAGTCACCTGATACTGTAGTATAAAGTTAGTGTTTCAAGCTGAGCTATCATTTCCATTCTGCATTTAAAAATTTAACTGGTTGAGCCTTTGTCTTATTTTCATTTCAATTTTAGCAAATATGTTCATGTGTGAGTTCTGAAATAATTACATGACAGTTGGCAAACTTTTAAAGAAAGTAAAGTCTGGCTTGCATCTCTTTTTAAAAAGTTAGGAAAGGAGATGTCATATATAGATAAATTTGAAGTAGAAATATATTATTTTTGCATAAATAAAAACATTCAGAAAACAGAGAGTGAACAAAACTGTTATGATAACTAAAAGTCTTGTTATGAGAGTCATCTAATTCCAGGCCGTGATCGTGCTGGCTTTGTATCATTAGGCAACTTCTGTACTCGTTCTGGACTGTTTGATTACTGTGGGAATGGATTAATTAATCTATGAGTCATGTAAGTTATTTTCCTATAATAATGTTCACAAGTTGGCTTCAGCCTGTACCTCTGCTTCCCAACAATTTATGTCAGAAAGTCATCTGGTTCTATGTCTTAAAAAATTCCCAATTTAGCTACTTCTTTTCCTTTTCAATCCTATAACTCTAGTTCAACTCTCTTCTTAAGCTATTCCAGTAGATTCCCAAAGGGTCTTCTTTCACTTGCTCTTAACCCAGAACAATAGTTACTCCTACAAAATAGAGGCATTTTTTTTTTTTTTTTGTAAAGTGAATTGGACAATGTCATCCTTCTGCAGTAGTTCTTCCAGTAACTTTTCAATATATTTAGAAGACTATCGTATTTGTTACCATGACCCAGAGTAAAATCTCTTCTTGCTGGCTTCTGCATTTTTACTTAGTTGTCTAGCATGCTTTCACGACTTTTCATGTTCCAGCCACGCTGGACTTGAATTTAGTAGGCCATTCTTTCTCAGAGGCCTTAAATATGATGTTTGCTTTGCATAAAATACTTTCCCCTTTATTATTACAGGGTTAGAACTACTTTGTCACAAAGATCTCAAATAAAATAGCATCTGCTTAATGAGGCTTTTCTTCATTATAATAAGTAAATTAGTGAAACATTAGGCTTCCCAGTGTAGAGTTTGAAAGTTGTCCTTCCCATCCTTAAACAAAGAAAAAAGGGGAAGAAGCCAAAAGTCAGGGAATTTTTTTTTTTCTTGGATCTATCAAAGAACTGAGTTTGCACAGCAAAGTATTTTCTGAGACAGATAAATACAGAGAGTGACAGCTAAGATCTGTCTACCTAGAGCAGAAACTGCTGGAGAAAGAAAATGGTTGGACAACTTAAATAGTAATTTTGTCAAAATTGGGAAGCAGAGTGTGGAACTTTGAGTGAGGGAAGATATTCCTGGGGTTTCTGGTCATGTGTGAGAGAACTCACACTTTATCCCCAGGAAACCTACTGTATTCTCATAGTAAAATTTCAAGAAAGAGTCCTTGTGGCTTTGACAGTGAGAGGGGGAAAGATAGTCCTCATGGAGATCATTCTACCTAAAAAAGGCCCACAGTTCTAGAGAAAAGATTGACCAGAGTCTTACCCTTTACTGGTAAGGGAAGAGCATTACCTTTTCTTCAACTCCCTCTAGTTTTCCTGTGTCAACTAAATGAGGAAGAAAGAAACACTTGTAAAATTCACAGACCAGAGGCAGAGGCCCTTTACCCTCACCTTACCACCACATCAAGGTTCCAGCACAATAATAGTGAACTGCATCTGGAGGAGCTGCAAGATACAGACACTCTGGAGGAAAAAAAAAAAAAAAAAGAGCATTAGGGTAGCTGACTTATGAAAAAGGAGACCAAAATAAAGAACAGAACAGGACACTAAGAAGATTTTTAGCCTCTGACATAGATAACCACAGCAGTATCAAACACAGCCACACTTCTAGGGAAATCAACATAAGCCCACAAGATTGAGACTCTCCAAATTAATGATAAACACCAAAACATGTTCCAGGAATTTCAGAGAATGCGAGATAAGCACTAAAATAATAAGACAAAAACTAAAACACTAATCATATTATAGTCAGACTGCAGGACATCAAAAAGAAAAAGAAAATCTTGAAGAAAGCTAGGGGTTGTTTGGGGTGGGTGGGTGAATTTATCCATAGAGGAACAATGATAGTAACTATATCAGGCTTTTTGTCAAAATTACATTTAAAACCTTGCAAACAAGAAGAGAGTGATATGGTATATTTAAAGTGAGGGAAGAAAAAGAAATACTAATCTAGTATTGTACATACATTGAAATTTATCTTTCAAAAATTAAGGACAAATAAAAATATTATCAGACAATAACTAAAGCATTTCATTTGTAGGATACCTGCCCTTCATGGAATGTTATGAGATTTTTCCAATAGAAACAATGGTATAGTTCAGAAATAAGGATATACATAAAGAAAGAACATTCCCAAAGGGATAAATGAAAGTGAGATAAAATAGTTGAGCTTTCTTATTTGTATCTGATTTCATACAAAATTGATTTAATGAAAGTGACAATTAGTTGGATGATTATGTGTGTGTATAAGTGAAATGAGTGGTATCAATAGCACAAAAGAAAGGGGAGAGGAATTGGGAATATTTTATTACATAGTACCTGCACTATATGTGAAGCAGAAAGTGTTACTTGAAGGTGGACTTAGATTAGTTAAAAGTGTATACAGTAAACTCTATGCTGACCACTAATTTTTTATTTTTTATTTTTTTATTTTTTTTTTTTAAAGAATCTTCTACCANGAATCCCCTCCCACCTCCCACCCCATGCCATCCCTCTAAGTATAATAGAACCACTTAGAGAAGAGATCAAATGGAATCAAAATGCTTAGTTAAAATTGAAAACCTCCAGAAATAAGTAGATCATAGTTATTAAGATGGAATTTGTTAATCAAAGTGCATTATTGCTCTAAATATGATTGTCTAAAAACACCAACTAAAAAACAGAGTTTATTAGAATGTTATTTTTTTTAAAGTAACAAAATCCATTTATATGTTGTCCAGCATAGGATACCCTAAATGTAAAGATTCTGAGAAGATAAATTCAAATTGGTGAAGAAAGTTACACCATGCTAAAACTTTCTAAATAAATATAGTTATAATAATTTCAGAAAAGTCAATTTTCATAACAGGGAAAATTATCAGAGATAAAGAAGAGGGCTATGAATGACAAAGATATCAATCCTTCACAAATATATTACAATCTTAAATGAATATTAACATAACATTATAATATCTAAATAGTTGAGGCAAAAAATTAATAGAGTGATTGGTAAATTCAGAATCGTTGAAGACTACAAATCCACCCATCGTTAGTAACTGATAGATCAAGCATGTAGAAAAAGTGATCTGAAAAGCAATATCAATCAATGCAATCTAATTGACATTTGTGAAATGCTTCAGTAAACACCATCTGAGTTCACATTCTTCTCATGCTCTTAGGGAACATTTATTTATAACAACAGACCATCTATTGTGCAGTAAAACGCACCTTGATAAAATTGGAAGAACAGAAATCACATGGCATATGTTCTGAGATAACAATGAGATTGAACTAAGAATCAATAACTGAAATATAGCTGGAAATGCTAAAATATTTGGAAATTATGCAGTAGACTTAAAATTGACACAAGGGTCAATGAAGTCTTACATGGAGTTTAGAGACAGACTAAATGAAAATAGTACTTAAAACTTCTGAGATGCCGTGGAAACAGTTCTTAGGTAGATATGTATAATGTGAAACACATAAATTGGAAAATTAGGAAAATTTGAAATCATTAAACTAAGCTAATTGTCTACTTCTGCCTATATTCCTAGAGCCTAGAAGACAGTCTGTAAAAATGACTAAAGTGATCACAGTGGCAGTGAGATATGTTTTTTTGTTTTTAAAATTGTTTTTTTTTAATTTGTGCAAGAAATTTTTATGCATGATATTGAAGTGTAGTTGATTTACAGTGTTGTTTTAATTTCTACATGGTAAAATGATTGTTATAATATGTATATATTCTTTTTCTTATTCTTTTGCATTATTATTTATCACAGGGTATTGTATTTATGATATCATTTACATTTGGAATCTAAAATATGACACAATTGAACTTTAAATAGAAACAGAACCACAGACTTGGAGAACAGACTTGTGGTTGTGAAAGATAGAGGGCAAGGATGGACTGGGAGCTCGAGGCTAGCAAATGCCAACTATTATATGCAGAACAGATAAACAATAAAGGCCAACTGTATAGGACAAGATACTATTTTAATCACCTGTAATAACCTTAGGGCAGATAACATTGAGTCTTGAAAGAAATACATTTCTAGGGAAGTGCTTTGGTTTGCCTCAAAGTATAAATGAAGTACATGACACTTACATAATCTAAGAGTGAAGCTCCTTATTGAAGGATATAATTTTATTCAACCCTTTTCAGTATTCACTGTTTTAATAATACTGAGTTAATATTGTAAATGACACAATTTGGTCTATTTAGCATTATTTTATTTTATATTTTATTTATAGATAAATTTCTTCCTTACTTTCATAATTGCTTTGTTACGATGTTTTCCTTTTTCCCTTTCCCAGCTTCAATTTGCATTTAGAATGCTTGTTGCAAAAATACACAGGTTGAAATTTTGCAAGATACATTAAGTGCTACAATAGACTGAAAATATGAGGCCTATAGGGAAGTAGCAGAAGCTCCTCCTATTATAAAGCTCTAGTTATGATATTGTTGTGAAATCCAATCTATTTGATTTTTAATTTTGGTGCATGATCTAGTGATCTATAAGACTGGTGCAGTTCAAGATCCTAGATCCCCACCCTTGGCTGAGCAGGCTTTAATTATAAAGAGATAAAATAATGCTGTATACTGCTGCTGCTGCTAAATCGCTTCAGTCGTGTCGGACTCTGTGCAACCCCACAGACGGCAGCCTACCAGGCTCCCCTGTCCCTGGGATTCTTCAGGCAAGAGCACTGGAGTGGGTTGCCTTTTCCTTCTCCAATGCATGAAATTTAAAAGTGAAATTGAAGTCACTCAGTCATGTCTGACTCTTAGCGACCCCATGGATTGCAGCCTACCAGGCTCCTCCGCCCATGGGATTTTCCAGGCAAGAGTAGTAGAGTGGGGTGCCATTGCCTTCTCCAAATGATGTATACTACCCTAGGCTTTATTTTTCTATCTTCGATAACCTTCCTCAAATAAGTTCCATAGATCAAAGAAGGATATATAATTCTTTCTATTTGTTGTCATAGAAATACTATCCTAAGTGATTAATCCATCATGACTTCTTATTCACAGTATTAGTTTGGAAGAATCCAAACTAAAAAGGAAAAACTCAGATAGCTGCACTAGAAGAGTTACATTATCTGTCTCCTTTCAGAATTTTTGTTTTTAATTTCAAGGATGATGCATTCTTGTTTAAAAGATTTAAGCTATGTCAATTAAAAAAGTTAAATTTCTCCTCTCTCAGTCTATGCAATTTTACCCTTCATTCAGAGACAATGTAACACTTACCAGTCTGGTTTGTATAATTGATGACTTTTTACTGTGCATTCTTCTTTATATTTATGCATGCTTGTTACAAAGAAAGTAAAGTCACTCAGCCATGTCCAACGGTTTGTGACCCCATGGACTGTAGCCTGGTTGGCTCCTCTGTCCATGGGATCTTCCAGGCAAGAATACTGAAGAGGATTACCATTTCCTTCTCCAGGTGATCTTCCTGACCTAGATATCTAACCTGGGTCTCCCATACTGCAGGCAGGCCTTTACTGTCTGATCCACCAGAAAGCCCTGATATTATATCTGCTGCTGCTGCTGCTAAGTCGCTTCAGTCATGTCCGACTCTGTATGACCCCATAGACGGCAGCCCACCAGGCTCCCCCATCCCTGGGATTCTCCAGGCAAGAACACTTTCTATTCAGTTATTTAAATAGATATGTTATTCAATGCAAAGGAAGTGATAGAATGTTTTACCATTTCTATAACCCACTTAATAGATGTGTAAGCTTCTGTCATAGCATACACAGACACACACATACACATACACAAATGCTCCCAAATTTTGTATAAGGTTTCCATTTGCTGGAATTGCTAAACCACATTGTATGTGAATTTATTTATATTAATGATTACAAGTGTAGTGTTAGTTGCTCAGTTTTGTCCAACTCTTTGCAACCCTATGGACTGTAGCCAGCCAGGCTCCTTTGTCCATAGAATTCTCCAGGCAAGAATACTGGAGTGGGTGACCATTTTCTTCTCCAAATAATGACAAAGATTGCATTAAATTTATGCTTTAATTTAGATAAAATCTGTCTTTAGAATTATATTATCTCATCCAGACAAAGTTCTGTTTCTTCATGCATTCTCTTTCATGTCTTACAGAACATTTTAATTAATTTTCTTATAAATATTTACACATTTATTTGTAGCTTAATACAAAATATTTTAAAAATATGTTGGCAAGAGAAGTTTCTCATGTACTGATTTAATGGATGTTTTAGTATTATCATAAGTGCAGCTGAAGATTGATATCCTTTAAATATTATTGCCAATATTATTTTAGCCAGAAAAATATTTTTCTTTCTTTTTTATCTTTTGATAATATAAAATTGGTGAATATACATAGTTTAGGAATTTTCAGGGGAGGAAGA